>CABFVZ010001912.1:0-91053 GCA_902151445.1 Timema monikensis | reverse complement strand
TATGGCAATGTCTTCATTGCAATGAGTTCATCAAGTCTGTCATCAATAACTCTATGGCAATGTCTTAATTGCAGTGAGTTCATAAAGTCTGTCATCAAGAACTCTATGGCAATGTCTTAATTGCACTGAGTTCATAAAGTCTGTCATCAATAACTCTATGGCAATGTCTTAATTGCAGTGAGTTCATAAAGTCTGTCATCAATAACTATATGGCAATGTCTTAATTGCACTGAGTTCATAAAGTCTGTCATCAATAACTCTATGGCAATGTCTTAATTGCACTGAGTTCATAAAGTCTGTCATCAAGAACTCTATGGCAATGTCTTCATTGCAATGAGTTCATCAAGTCTGTCATCAATAACTCTATGGCAATGTCTTAATTGCAGTGAGTTCATAAAGTCTGTCATCAAGAACTCCATGGCAATGTCTTCATTGCAGTGAGTTCATCAAGTCTGCCATCAAGAACTCCATGGAAATGTCTTAATTGCAGTGGGTTCATCAAGTCTGTCATCAAGAACTCTATGACAATGTCTTCATTGCAATGAGTTTATCAAGTCTGTCATCAATAACTCCATGGAAATGTCTTCATTGTAGTGGGTTAATCAAGTCTGTCATCAAGAACTCTATGACAATGTCTTCATTGCAATGAGTTCATCAAGTCTGCCATCAAGAACTCTATGACAATGTCTTAATTGCAGTGAGTTCATCAAGTCTGCCATCAAGAACTCCATGGAAATGTCTTAATTGCAGTGGGTTCATCAAGTCTGTCATCAAGAACTCTATGACAATGTCTTCATTGCAATGAGTTTATCAAGTCTGTCATCAATAACTCCATGGAAATGTCTTCATTGTAGTGGGTTAATCAAGTCTGTCATCAAGAACTCTATGACAATGTCTTCATTGCAATGAGTTCATCAAGTCTGCCATCAAGAACTCTATGACAATGTCTTAATTGCAGTGAGTTCATCAAGTCTGCCATCAAGAACTCCATGGAAATGTCTTAATTGCAGTGGGTTCATCAAGTCTGTCATCAAGAACTCTATGACAATGTCTTCATTGCAATGAGTTCATCAAGTCTCTCATCAATAACTCCATGGCAATGTCTTCATTGTAGTGGGTTAATCAAGTCTGTCATCAAGAACTCATTTGTGTGTGTTAATTGTATTATAATCAGTGAGTGCTATCTGAATTTTTACACTAATGGGGTTAGAACGAGGAGGTACATTTATAGGAACTGTACCAACGTTTTCGTCGAGTGAGAGTAGTAAACCACTTAAGAAGAAACATTTCACTACATTCTGTTGGAATTTGAACTACTCTCCTTCTACTACCGGTATTATTAATGGATTACTCTTCAACAACAATAGTTATGGTCTTATAACAACTACACATTATTTATCTACAGTATATGGTAAAATAGAAGTCCACCATGTCCACCAGTGAATAAATATACTTCTCTTAAATTAATCTCCTACCTTCCATTTTTCAATACCGACAGTCGTCTTTCACCATGCGTTGACGCCATCAAACTGATGGACAACTCAGGTAATATTGACCATCAACATCCACTTGAATGCATGGCTCTTAATTGGATCGCGCTGACGCTACGTACGCACTGCGTTCGGTGTGAGATACCCTTTGGAGCGGCACGAGGTCTTCTGAATAGAGACAACGCATCCCCTCTCCCCCCCGCAGATGGAGGCAGATTAATAAACACCCTCAATTACGAGACTGCTTTGGATACAACATAAAACCTGATTACAAATATTGGGGCCGTCCTCGATACCATTCAAAACACTAAAGGAATCTTCGAGAAGGTGTAAAAGTCCGTCGTGTGCCGTTAATGCCTACGCAAAAAAGGTAATAGTTTTGTAATTTAACAACATGTTTGTTGTTGTAGAAAAGTTATAACTGAAACAATTTAGAATTTGGTTTTAAACGAATAATTTTGAGTGAGTGAACCTTGAAAAGTAACAACTTGAAATTTTATCAATACCGACGTTTCTAAAACAATAAATCCTTGAGAAGGGAACTTTTCGTTTTCATTTACAAAGTTTCTGTGCAAATGCAACTATGTTCATGACACACATTTAAAATATGTTGTGATTATAACATGTATAAAATTAAACTAAATTAATATACTATCTGATTTAATCTGGCTCAAAATGACTGTGTTTTAAAATGCAAAAACAAGAACATTAACTCGTGTACCCTTCCACTTGACCTTAATGAAAATTCTGAATTATACCCACTTGTAAATATGAAAAAGTAGTCCATTTGACCCTAATATTAGTCCAGCTTTAGCTCGCCAGAGGTTAGATTATGATAAATTATTCAAAATTAGCCTTTGGAGTTTAGAAATTCAGTGGATGATTTTTAGGATTTGGTTGGTAGAATTTCAGTTAATTCAGTATTTTTACTGCGGGCTGTTTGTTGTGTCAGAATTACGACAATCTGAGCTGGTACTTTTCAGTCGTCTCCCTGCGACGATGTTGTTGGCTGACACTTCGAACAGCTTTTCAAATACTCCTTCTCGCTGTTTTTTCCAGGACCGCACGGAGGATTCAATGGCGATAACATTTCGGGCGGACTTGTTTTAATCAAACTAATTACTTCCAATTTCTGTGATTTTAGCACACCCTTAACGCTTCAGAATGTATTTTTGTTTTTATTTAAGCATCGTGTCTTAATACCCCCGTTCGGGTTATATGCTTGTGTACTAATTACGCTAATGGTTCTAGGGATCAGGAAGGATTATAAGAAGTGTACCCACATTTGCGTTCAGGAAGAGTGGAAAACCACCCTCAGTACACCCAACCAAGATTTGAACCTCCCCCGTCGTCATCGGCAGTCTAGTCTATCTCGAGAGTAGCGCGTTAGACCACGCGGCCACCGAAGCGAGTTTCAGCATGGTTCAAGAGAAATGTGCTGATTTTTCATTAAGTCCACTTTAACCGATGTGCTTGAATAAAATGATATAAACTGCGGAAATTTCTTTTGCAATCTACACAAAAGCTTATTTTTTGGAAGATAAGAATGAGATATTTATGCATACAAAATTTGGCATTGGTTGGACCTCATCTTTAAGTCTAAATTGTAAAAGAAGTTTGCCCTGTACAGTTTTCTGTTGGTATGTATGTGTGTATATGTGCATGTATGTATGTGTGTACATATGTGTGTATGTATGTATCTATGTGTATGTATGTATGTGTGTATTATGTATGTATATTTGTATGTGTGGATGTATGTATGTATTTATGTATGTAGGTATTTTGTGTGTATGTATATATGTATGTGTGTATGTATGTATGTATGTATGAATGTATGTATGTATGTATGTATGTATGTATGCACAAATTGCAATAAATCGGGCTCAATATATTTTTATTCGTTTCATCTGTCATCAGAATAGGACCCTAATGAAGTTAATTCTAATTGAATAACCCAAAGTAGGATTTTTTTCTAAAATGTAATACTTTTTAAAAAAGAAGAAAAAATGTAGTGTGTACTTTTAGTTTTACAAAAAAAAATTTGGCACCGCGTCTTACTACCCATTCGGGCTATACGCTGGTTTGGCTAATAATTTTGTTTTAATTACAAAGGTATACTATTATTTTAAATTATGAACATGAAAATTATAAGTTTACTTCTATTATTAACGTACAGTTTCACTATCAGCTGGCTACTTTTAATATTTATTGGCATAGGTCTAGTTTAAAATCAAAATTAATAAAATAAAGAGTTTTTTTGTGTGTCATGACCTATGAGCATTGCGCGATATCTACCGTATGCAAAGGTCTGAAATATTAAAATGACAGAAAGGTCTGTGGTTTGAATCCCATTGAGGTGTGTTGAGAGAGGATTTTTCTCAATTATTTCCCACTCTCCCTTCTCGTAAATTCGGGTACATTTCCTTTCAAACTCTAGATTTTCATCCTGATTTTTTTAGTGTAATTAAATGCGTATATTAAGGAGTGCATTCAATAAACTAGACGGGGATATCGTGGTTCGATCTCTGTTGGGTGGACTGGGGATGGTTTTTCCGAAACGGGTTTTCCACTCTCTCTTAACGCAAATCTGAGTACACTTTCTTTAAATTCAACCTTCCTAATTCCTAACCAATTCGAGTAATTAGTATATAGACATACTCGTATAACTCCAATTGGTGGTAAGACTTGGTGCTAAAATCATTAATTTCCACTTTCATAGGTGCTGATTATGCTCGATTAACGACAAGAATTCTGGATGTTGTGCTTGCTTTAGAGTTAAGCTATTTTATAAGTTTTGTGCTAATCTAATCAGTTGATTCATAAAGCTCATGTTAAATATCCTTTGTAAGAAAATTGGTCCTAGAGTTATTTAGGGGATCGAACTGGTGATCTCAGACGGGATTAACCCACACCGACCGTGCGGGCCTTTTGGCAACAGCTATTGGGTGGACAAGCCGCCGCGGAACTGGTACGTTGTAAATTTTTGAAGGAAGTTATCGGAGGTGTTTTTTAACGGTCGCTACCCCCGCAGGCGAACCCGGGTCAATAGCGTTCATCTCCCTGTTCTCTCCGGGGTCCACTGATGAGGCGGTCACAATCACACCAGGAAGGAAGATCACATGTCGGAGATACCGCGTGCCCGTCAGCGGGCAGGTGTTTCTCACAGGAGTTCCACAGTAACAGGGGCCTTAGTGTGACGTCTCTTTAAAGTGAAATATACTCACATTAAGGAATTTCTTATAGAAAGAGTAGATTTGGAGCTTCAAAAACACTAAAATAATCCTCAGTCATCTTATAATGTTTTGTGGTAGCCATGCTAAGAAAAATGGTTTAATTACTTAAGGCAAGACAGATCTATGTTTTTAAACATTTACTTTGATCTCAGAACTGCGACACGTGAAACGTCGTTGAAAATGAGCTATTCATGTTTTTTTAGTTATAAATATATATATATATTTTCAATCTTATGGAAAAATGTCAATAACCTTTGCCTTCACTGTTTCTTTAAACCTATTTTGAAACAACAAACCGCTTCTTAAATATCTTGTACACGTCTGCAAAGTATCTAATCGCTCTGGTAAACGGCCCCCTTAGCATAACACGTACACAGATTTTGCCCTCGGGAGCTCCACATCAGCAGGAGCCTTCATTCAACATGTGCGCAGATGATACTCGCGAGCGTCTCATATCAGCAGGAGCCTTTATCCAACATGTGCGCAGATGATACTCGCGATCGTCTCACATCAGCAGGAGCCTTCATTCAACATGTGCGCAGATGATACTCGCGAGCGTCTCATATCAGCAGGAGCCTTCATCCAACATGTGCGCAGATGATACTCGCGAGCGTCTCATATCAGCAGGAGCCTTCATTCAACATGTGCGCAGATGATACTCGCGAGCGTCTCACATCAGCAGGAGCCTTCATCCAACATGTGCGCAGATGATACTCGCGAGCGTCTCACATCAGCAGGAGCCTTCATCCAACATGTGCGCAGATGATACTCGCGAGCGTCTCATATCAGCAGGAGCCTTCATTCAACATGTGCGCAGATGATACTCGCGAGCGTCTCATATCAGCAGGAGCCTTCATTCAACATGTGCGCAGATGATACTCGCGAGCGTTTCGCATCAGCAGGAGCCTTTATTGAACATGTGCGCAGATGCTACTAGCGAGCGTCTCATATCAGCAGGAGCCTTCATTCAACATGTGCGCAGATGATACTCGCGAGCGTCTCACATCAGCAGGAGCCTTCATTCAACATGTGCGCAGATGATACTTGCGAGCGTCTCATATCAGCAGGAGCCTTCATTCAACATGTGCGCAGATGATACTCGCGAGCGTCTCTAGGAGCCTTCATCCAACATGTGCGCAGATGATACTCGCGAGCGTCTCATATCAGCAGGAGCCTTCATTCAACATGTGCGCAGATGATATTCGCGAGCGTCTCACATCAGCAGGAGCTTTCATTCAACATGTGTTGGGTGTTGCTTAGAAGCTTTGCACATTATCAAGGGCCTTTGTGCAATATTTTCTCAAAGCAGTCTCACATCAACAGGAACCTTCCTTTAGTAAGTTTGAAGATTTTTCGCAGAAGAGTTTCACGTCAACAGAGACCTTCATTAAATAATATGTTTGGCAATGGTGTTCTGAGAAGCTATACGTCAAGAGAGACTTTTAAAAATACTGTAAACACTGTTTATATTGGATCTACACCGACTTGAACCATAAACAATTATTCAAAAGGTTCGCAAATAAGTTCTACGTCAACAAGCACCTTCAACGTATCTCAGAATTGTTACCGGCTATCAAAAGGGCTGTCGATAAGTTGAGCTCAACACACATCATACCATCTCGTTTTACCGCGATCCATAATAGCACAGCTGGCAACACTGCACACTTATTTCTGACCAGGAAGGGATTATCCCCGTTAAAGTTTCCCTCATCCTCTCCCCAGAATATTGCTTGTATATTCAATTGTAATTCACCTTCCTTATCCTTTTACTTGGATGGACATTCAGATGCGTAGCACTAAAATATAGGATACAAATGTAATGGTTCCTTGTGCTTTACCTTCATCGGCTTGAAAGGGAACGAGCTGACCTTGTAATTAATTCAATCCAGGAGGGACGCCTCGCAAACCGCACGTAGACAAAGGCGTCCTTTCTCGTATTGTATGATCAGCTGATACATGTAGAGGTCGGGGTTTGAATTTCGGTCGGATGATCCTGAAGTGTCCTCCTTGTCCCACTCTCCCTCGACTCAAATGCGAGTACCTTTCTCACCCATTTCCCATGGGTGTAAATACGTAGATAGCTCGGTAATGCAGTAATTCCCCATACACAATGGCGATATGTCCGTACTTAATTGAATAGACAATCTTAAACTGAAATAATTATGTAAATGGGCAGTTATCACGAAATAACTAGCGAAGTAGTTAATACGAAGAATACGACGCGTATTCACACGGTCATTATTCTAATATTTTTTGTGTGAGGGGGGAGGGGTGGGGGGACTAAGGGACCAAATAGTTGAGATTAAAAACAAAAATAAGATTAATTTCAGAAAATGATTCTATATGACGTAGGCTATACATTAAAATTTCAATGTAAATTTTAAATACCCTGGCATATTTTTTTTAGTTATGAATGTATCATTAGAATTAATTAATTAATTAAAAAAGAACACTTTTCTAAAACAACTCTTCAAACAGAGATATTTCGTTTTACTTTTGTTTTAAATCACAAGATAAATTAATGTACAAACGCTGAAAACTATGATATGCGCCTCCTACCAAATCACGCATAAGTTTCCATGATAGCTAGATGCTTTGCTTTTATGCGCTTTATTAGTTGATTGTACACACAGTAGTAAATTATTTTAATTAAATTAAGTACGGCAACATCGACCGTAATTACCGAGCAAAAAAAATAATCTTATTCTTCATGAGGGAGGAAAGATACCACTCTTCTTGGTGTAGCCCAAGATTAGGGATGGACAAAAACCATCGATGTTTGGCTTTTGTTTGATATATCGATGTTTCATCTAAAACATTGAGACGCATCTATTGACTTTAACAGAAATATATATATTTTTAACTGTAATTGAAAAATAATAACTTTTGTTTAGTACTCATATATTTTATTTTTCTGTAAAATAGGCCTCATTACATAATCATCTAATGATATTATAATAATGCTAACTCGATAGTCATCTTTTAATGATCATATAATTACTGCAAGCCTAGGATGATGCTTTCATTAAATTCTATCTATACCTATCCATGTATATTATCCATATACCTATTGTTGAGATTAAGAGGTCAGCCAGTCCCCCTTACATTCGGGCCTAACTGCTTGTTATTCGTATATTGACAGATTGATCGACTTGCTAATCAAATATCTTGCAACCCACATAAAAATCTATAATTTCTGAAATAGCAAACTGAAAATACATGTCTTTAAAAGTTGGATTTGATAAAACTTCATAGCGTATAACCTGAACGGGTAGTAAGACGTGGTGATAAAATAAATATAGAACTTCATCTTGATATTATTAAATATAAAAGAAGTTTGCCCTGTGCAATTGTTCTTTGGTCTGTATGTATTTACGTAAACACTCTACAGGTTGAAAATCTTTTCGTATTCGCTTGGTTATCAGAATAGAACATTTGAAATTCATTGCTGACATCCCTGTTGTTTAGTTTCCATACTCCATCTTTTTTAAATCATATTCATTTGGAAATTTTACGTAAACAAATATTTTTTTCAAAATTTTTAATATAACAAAACTCACATCTAAAATAAATGTTTTGATTTTGATTTTTTTGTGTTTCTCAGTTAAAAAAAAGTTATCTCGTGTTGTGTTTGAAATCTGTTAAATACAATTTTGGTTCAATTGAATTATACCTATTTTGGGTCAAATTTTTCCCCTTAATTAAAAAAAAAAATGTTTCTACATTGAAACAGATCTTAAGATAGCTCTATCCCGACCACCTCATTACACTTTATCTCTCTTTCGGGTCCATTCTGATGTTATCCTCCCAGCTGCGTCTAGGTCTTCCCACTGGTCTCTTCCCATTGGGTTTGCCAGTCAATACCCTGAACAAGGTTCTAAATTCTTCCACTCGCGCTGCATGTCCTGCCCACCGTAATCTACGAGACTTTATT
Organism: Timema monikensis; assembly: GCA_902151445.1. Classification (NCBI taxonomy): domain Eukaryota; kingdom Metazoa; phylum Arthropoda; class Insecta; order Phasmatodea; family Timematidae; genus Timema; species Timema monikensis. The sequence continues at coordinate 82,396 of CABFVZ010001912.1, read as the reverse complement.
ATCTTAACAATATCTTGTGATGAGTATAGGTTATGTAATTCATCATTATGTAACCTCCTCCACTCCTCAGCAGCCCAATTCCTTTTTGGAGCAAATATCTTCCTTAGTACCTTGTTTTCGAACACCTATATTTTTGTTTTGTCATGTAAGGTATGTAGCTATTTTAAAAATATTAGTGTTTTTCATAAAGTATGGTTTTGTAACGAATAAAAAGCAACACAAGAAGTGTGAACTTTTAGTTTTGCCAATTATTATTATTATTTTTACGCGCCCATGGTGGGGTGGGGGGCTTTGGGGTCTGAAGCCCCCCTAGCTGAAGGTACTCCCCCAGAAAATTAAGGATATTACAAAAATATGATTAGCATTATGTTTCGTCAATTAATCAATTATATTTTGTTTAATTATATTTAATATAAAAGAGATTAAATTTGTGCAGTTATTAAGGCTTTTCAAAGGAATACTTCTTTCTGTTGACTTTTAATTTTACTGTAAATTTACACTTAAATGAAAACGACCTGTGATACCGTAATATTTTTTAGAAATGGTTTATTATTATTATCATTATTATTATTATTATTATTATTAGCACCGCGTCTTACTACCCGTTCGGGTTATACGCACTTACGCTAATGTGTAATAGTAGGGTGATTGTGAGATGAAATGGAGGACCTACAGTTTAACGTGGAATCCGAACCACGGTGGAGGCCTGGCATTCCTCACATTCACAAGATATTAGAAATTGTTAAAGTATTTACTCTTTGTACATAAAGTTTTGAAGTGTGTACAGTAATTTAAATTATTATTTTAGAGCAAATATGTAAACATTATTGTATCAGGAGGAGGAGAATTGGCAGTTGAGATATTATTATATGCCCCCACCCACCCCCACTAAGTGCAAATCCTGGGTGTGAAGAAGAATGTGTAGACACAGACCTGTTAACCAGTGGAGTACACAGTGACAGGGTTGGTTGAGGATCCGATTTTGGTCCAAATTAATTTAAATATTACCATTTGCCTACTTTGAAATAAAAAAAATTCCTGGGGGAGAAACCCCCGGAACCCAACTTTTCAGGTGGCATCGCTGATTCTTTATATTTTTTTTATCCCCCTACCTCAAATCAAACTTCCATATATTACAGTAATTGAAATATATAATGTTGCAATTATGAAAATTAATATGTAAAAAACCAACAACCGCCCCTTCCCCCTCAGCTCAAAATCCTGAATACTCCCCTGCATGTATTTAAAGCTGAATGGGAACATATTTTAACTTGAAATAATAAATAAAAATTAAACCTCTTGCAGCATATTATAGATGTTAGGGAATATTAAGTTTAGTTCCACTTAATAATAACTATTCATGTTTGCCTTTCAAGGTGCAACCCTAATCCGTTGAGAGACCGTCGCACTGGCTATGTCCGCGTAGCAGCTTTCGTCCTTGACGGATCTCTTGGACGACCTTCACACTATTTAAGGACCGTTTGTTGTTATATTTTACCTTCGACCCGACATGAACTTGGGACCTACCTTTCAACGAGCGCTCTATACGGACCAGTAGAAGCAGGGCTGAATGCACGACACCTTGCGGTAGCAACTGGGTTACTTCGACCGGTACCCGTTTGTTCTCTACCGATATTTGGACCTCCCTCTTTTCCACACTCGAGTGGGCGAGTCAAGTGGGTACAGTCCGCACATGTAGGCATGCGGGCTAGGGCGTCAACCTCATTTGACCTGATTTTCCGACAAAGGGGAGGATGGGGCTTGAATCCCGGCCTAGTGAATTGAGGGTATTTAAAAAAAATGCTTTGCCAATAGGGGCATTTCCTTTACTCTTCCTTTCTCATCCGTTGCTCGTTAGTGTACACATGCAGGGGAACGGTTAGTAAGATGCGGAGTGCATGAAAAATCAACATCGAATTACCCTCCTCAGTTGCGTAGTTAGCTAACGCGTTTGTTTCGTGTTGAGCTAGACTGCTGAAGATGGGGAGATCTAGTTCCGAATCTCGGTCGGGTGAACTGGGGGTGTTTTTCTTATTTGGTTTTCCGCTCTCCCTCCACGCAAATGTGGGTTCACTTCCTCTAAATTCAACCTTCTCAATTACCAACCCATTAGAATAATTAGTACTTAAGCGTATAACCCGAACGGGTAGTAAGACGTGGGCTAAGTAAAAAAAATCATTCATACATGATCTACGTTAAATAATTTTTTTAACTTCGCGTCTTACTACCCATTCGGTTTGGACGCTATTTAAATGTTTCATTTGATGGGAGCTAGTAGCGAAAATAAAATACACCACATTAGTTTGGAATGAGGACTTAGAAAATGTTGAACAAATCAAAACATAAGAAAGACTGCTCGGTCAGTCCGACAGTAGAACCGCTGGAAATAACCTGTAACAACCTCAACGTGTGAAGGGGTGGGGACCGGAGGTTTACGTAATAAAAGCTGTCACATGCACTAGGAAATGCAACCGGTAATATAAGATGAAGGATCAGTGCTAGAGTGGACCATGTACGTCATCCATCGAAACTTAAAATAACTTTCTTGCATCAGTAGTCACACAACCCAAGGTGTCAATCTTTCAATATACTAGGACTGCCGGTGATCTAGAGGAGGTCGAGGTTCTAATTTCGGCTGGGTGCACTGGAGTATTATGTCGTCGTCCCCCCCCCCCCTTGTGAATTTTCCAATCCTCTCTCTGAGCTAATGTGGGTAGCGCTTCCTTTATGATTGCTTTCCTCATACTCAACTATTAGATTAAAGAGTAATGACACTTTTGTTGAAAGTAATTATTTTGAAATAAAAGGAAAGTTTGAACCATTTGAACAAGCATTGGTAGGCAAAGTTCATTATACATGATGAACTAACAAGAAGTCCGATACTTTAGCTCAGTGAGAAGCGTGTCTGTCTACTGAACCAAGGGTCGTGGGTCCGTTACCTGGCGAGACCAAAAAATGTGTCATCGGTGAAATGTAGCTTTCTCCTTTCACAGGGATAAATTAACGGCTGGGGGCTGGATATTCTATCTGATCTAGATTCAAGTTAGTTTATAAGTTGTTAAATACCTCAACTAAATGAAAAATAAAAAACTGACAATAAAGCTAATTTTTTGGAGGCAATTCGTCTTACTTTCCGTCCGGAATATCTGAAAACGTATATTAATGAAGTAGGGATAATAAAGGCGAATTTAGAAAAGATTACTCTAATTTTCTTGAAAGGAGTGTAGAAAACCTTTTAGTAAAAACTTCCCCGGCACACTCGGTCGAAATTTGAATCCTGACCTCCCTGTCTCCAAATAAACAAGACTAGAGCTGGTTACAGAATTTCAAATAAAGGATAGGACACAATCGTACATTCTTTCTCACAAAGTATTTACTAATTTATGACACAATTTTCAAAAATCAGTCGCCAGTAAACTAACCTCGAATGATTTTTTTTGTAGAAAAATTAACTAAGATTTTTATTCCTCGCCTAAAACACACCTCAAATACTCATTTTGAACAAAAACGTTAAAATCATTAAAAAAAATATTGAATTTAAAGAAAATTAGTCATCAGTAAACTACTATTTATTTATATATATATATATATATATATATATATATATATATATAATTTGAGGTATTTAACGTGCACTTACTGAACTGACTGATTATATCAGCAGATGACTTATAAACTGACTTAAATCAAGAACACAAAGAACATCCAGTCGTTAGTTAATCTGTGGAAATGTGAAAGAGGAAACCCACATTTCACAACTGATAAGGGCCCCTTTGGACTAGGCCACTCAGTTCATAGGTGAGATCACACAACCTCATTCACTGTCAATTAAAGACTAGGGGTAAGGAAGGAGTTGGTGCCCAATAGTCGCGCGTTAGCTGCACAACACCGCGCCACGTATAAGCGGGACAGTCCCTTGTAAAACCTACAGTTCAAGTTCTGGTATCGTGACGAGCAGCACCCCTTTTTGTGACCGCCACCGGCGGAGAAGCCAACTACTGAAACTATAAGTGGTGCCACTTTTCTCTGGCTGTGCCTGTGTTCGAGGTCCCCCAATTTAACTTCAGTATTTTCTGCAGGTGATCTCAAGTGTTGTGGCCATGCTGGGAATATAACCCAGGGCCCTCTTGGTTTAGAAGGCATACACGGTTCTGACTGAGCTAAGTTGTTGGACAAGATACTCTTAATTTGAGGACTAGGATCAATTTTTAAAAAACATACTTAAGTATAAGGTTTGAACAAAATTGATCAAACCATTTCGGGCAGACAGACATAGGGACAGGTAGAATAAAAATAAACTTTTTGGATGTATGGGCATATAAAATAGATTCACTTTCATCTAAAGTTGGCAAGGTTCACGATTAAAATATTTTATTTAAATCAGAACGCAAACATTTGAAACTTAGTGACATAAAGTTTTTACTTTATACAAATGTTGCATTTACACAATACTTTTTATGCCTTTACGAAATGTTAATGTTCAGGCAATAAAAACCATTGTTCGAGAAATATATTGATTATATCTTGTGGCGTTTTTAGTAACAAATTATGTTAAATAGTTGACTGCTATAAATCGAATCTATACAATCTGTATTTTAATTGGTGTCAAATATTATAAGGGGCTCTAGAAACGCTTTGTTTTAGAGCTATTTAAGGTTTTCTTCAAAGATGTATTGGTCGTAGGGGAAACGTTGAATGACCTGCTTAGTCACCATATGTGAACCCAATGGATTTTCATTTCAAGGGGACATTTAAAGTCCATTGTTTACTTAACTCTGTGCCTGATGTTGAGATTTTAGTATAGCTTATCTTAAATAGATGTGAGCCAAATCGTAACCCATCAGATGTATTCAAAAGCATAAAAGAAAGCATGGAACGCAACCTCAGAGGATGCATCGATGTGGGAGGACACCAGTTTGAACAATGTTTGGTAAAAAAAATGTTCTATCTAGTGTTTTTATTTGTTCTGTTAAACTTTGTCTTGTTTACTGACATAACTTCTTCAGTTGGATTGCATATTGATTGAACAATACATTTCCCTCTATCTCAGAAATCAAACATTTATAAACCCATGTTTATATTTAATTGTATTAATGTTTGGTGTATAGGAATACGCCCCTAAATTATTTCACACCAATCAAAATAAATCCTGTATAAACTAGTTAATTAATCTGATAGAATGTCCACATCAATCAAATTATTTTTATGATCGTGATCTATTTTAACATAATATATATGCGTGAAAATATGTCTGACGACTTTTTATCTTCTCGGTGTAGCAAATAATAAGCATCCACAAGAATACTTATTTTTGATTGGATAGCCAAAATACTGTCTCTTTACATTTCCAACATTCCTAATTTGTAAACTCAAAACGTTACAATGTTGAGGGGAATGTTACAATCATGTGTGTATTTAGAATCATGAGTGTAGGGATGATTTAATTTTCGGGATGTTGGGGGTTTCAAAATCTTAAGTTTATGACATGATGTTAGGACCTACTACTAAACCCAAAGAAATAAGAACATTGTTACTTTATACAGTAGTTTTGAACCTTTATTTGTTTGAGAGGTGGGAGGAAAAGGGGGAGAGGCAAGTAACAAAAAAGTTTCTTAGGATGTTTCTATCTTCTTTTCCCCCAGTAAATGTGAGAAAATTAAAGCTAATTGTAGTCGTACTCATTTGAATATTTTTTTGAAAATTATACTCTTTTAAAAAGCTGTTTAAAAACGTCCATTAACCTGTAGTACCACTTTTAATTTTTGAACTTTTTTTGATGCCAAAGTTTTGTACTAGTTTTGTACCGTTTTGTACCACAAAGAAAAAGTTTGGTACCCGTACCCGTTTTGAGTAATTAGCATATCAAAGTGGTGACTCCAGGTTAATGCTGTTGTACCACTTTTGAATTTTCAACTTTTTTTGATGCCAAAGTGTTGTACTAGTTTTGTACCGTTTTGTACCACAAAGAAAAAGTTTTGTACCCGTACCCGTTTTGAGTAATTAGCATATCAAAGTGGTGACTCCAGGTTAATGCTGTTGTACCACTTTTGAATTTTCAACTTTTTTTGATGCCAAAGTGTTGTACTAGTTTTGTACCGTTTTGTACCACAAAGAAAAAGTTTTGTACCCGTACCCGTTTTGAGTAATTAGCATATCAAAGTGGTGACTCCAGGTTAATGCTGTTGTACCACTTTTGAATTTTCAACTTTTTTTGATGCCAAAGTGTTGTACTAGTTTTGTACCGTTTTGTACCACAAAGAAAAAGTTTTGTACCCGTACCCGTTTTGAGTAATTAGCATATCAAAGTGGTGACTCCAGGTTAATGCTGTTGTACCACTTTTGAATTTTCAACTTTTTTTGATGCCAAAGTGTTGTACTAGTTTTGTACCGTTTTGTACCACAAAGAAAAAGTTTTGTACCCGTACCCGTTTTGAGTAATTAGCATATCAAAGTGGTGACTCCAGGTTAATGCTGTTGTACCACTTTTGAATTTTCAACTTTTTTTGATGCCAAAGTGTTGTACTAGTTTTGTACCGTTTTGTACCACAAAGAAAAAGTTTTGTACCCGTACCCGTTTTGAGTAATTAGCATATCAAAGTGGTGACTCCAGGTTAATGCTGTTGTACCACTTTTGAATTTTCAACTTTTTTTGATGCCAAAGTGTTGTACTAGTTTTGTACCGTTTTGTACCACAAAGAAAAAGTTTTGTACCCGTACCCGTTTTGAGTAATTAGCATATCAAAGTGGTGACTCCAGGTTAATGCTGTTGTACCACTTTTGAATTTTCAACTTTTTTTGATGCCAAAGTGTTGTACTAGTTTTGTACCGTTTTGTACCACAAAGAAAAAGTTTTGTACCCGTACCCGTTTTGAGTAATTAGCATATCAAAGTGGTGACTCCAGGTTAATGCTGTTGTACCACTTTTGAATTTTCAACTTTTTTTGATGCCAAAGTGTTGTACTAGTTTTGTACCGTTTTGTACCACAAAGAAAAAGTTTTGTACCCGTACCCGTTTTGAGTAATTAGCATATCAAATTGGTGACTCCAGGTTAATGCTGTTGTACCACTTTTGAATTTTCAACTTTTTTTTAATGCCAAAGCGTTGTACTGATACCGCTTGCATTTTTTAAAGTTTGGATACTCTTAGAGGCTATTTGGTGTAGTCTCTTGGGCAAATTTTTGAAAATTGAATGCCTCTAACAGCTCTTTCAAAAAATGCGAACAAAACTTTTTTGTTTATAAATTAGATTTCCCATAATCTATTTGAAGTGGTCCCAACCAAGATTTTTTTAAATTTGGGTGCCCCTACAAGCTATTTAAAGTTCCTCGCCTGATTTTTTTCTTTTTTCAATATTAGATGCCACTAGAAGCTATCTGAAGTAGTCTTTCCTCAACAAATTTTTAAAATTGGATGCCCTTAAAATTATTTGTAATGGTCATCGCCTGGATTTTTTTCAACACACGAGATGCCTTAAGAACATGTTGAAAGTGGTCTTCCCCTAAAATATCTTTGAAAATTGAATACTTTTAGTAGCTAATTAGAGTGTTCTCGCTTGGATTTAAAAAAATATATATGCTTATAGAAGCTACTTGGAGTGGCCACCTACGGGTATTTTCTTTAGTGATCGGATGCCTCTAAAAGGCTTTTAGATTGATATTCACCTGGATTTTTTTTTTTTAAATTGAATGTCTTTGGAAATTATTTGGAGTAAGTAGTCCTTCCCTGGAAAAGTTTTGAAAAGTGAATACTTCTATAAGTTATTTGAAGTTTGATACAAGGACATCTTTAAGCTTCATATTATTAAATCTTTGGAAAATTTCGGGGGGTTTTAACCCCCTAAACCACCCCTTCCTACGTCCATACTTAAAATCCTTTACGTTAAACACCAAAGTAAAAACTTTATATGTCTAAGTTAAAGTTTTAAATGTTATAACAAACGTAAGTTCGCGTGCCCACCCGTGTGAATTTCAGCACGAGCTGCTTGAAACCGCGTGTGCCCTGGCTGGTCAAACCCAGTCCTCCGTGGGTAGCTGGATAGCTGTGACCTAGGCTTGGGTGTCAAGGTCACGTGGAGGTCACGCCAGATGCCGTTAACTTTATTCCCCGACAAGTCTACTAAGCTCCATCCAAGCTGGGGCCTTATTCTCCATCCTTTCGCGCCTCAGCATCGGTGGGCACGCGGATTAAATGGCAAGCTCACATAGCCTGGTTAACCCTTGAAGGAGAGGTCAAGGTTAGAACTATAGTCTGGTACACTGAGCGTTACCCTCCTCTATATAATCGTGCACTTGCCTTTCATGCAAATGCGAGTACATTTCCTCTAAATTATACCATTCTCATCCATAGTATATAAGCGTAAAAAAAGCGTACTGGTACTGCTAGATTCAGAACGGAAGAGATAGGATTGAAACGTACCTAAAAAACAGGAAAAACCTGGACAAGTTGGATAATTTGGCGTGACACGGAGAAATTAGGGGCTTTTTATGTCACTGAAACTGTCAGATATTTTTGCAATAATATATGAGATACGAAGAAGAGCATAACTTTGTGTAAACTATTAGTTTTATTTACAATTATTCGCGTGGTTTTGTGAAGAACACTGATGTAACATATTTGTCTTAATGATTCTTGTATCAAGAATTTAATATAAAACCGTGAAAGCAACCATTTTTTTATTCATAGCCTTGAAGATACTGAGAAAAATGCATAATTTTTGTTCTAAAAAATTTGGCTAAGTCAAGGAATTTCAAAATTTAAAACGTATATCATCCGTGAAGAAAGGCGTTTGATGACAGTTAAACAGTTATTGAAACAATCATAATATATTTACACATCAAGCTATGTGGTCTGTAGCTCTCACTCTTTGGGCGAGCGTAGCGAGGTTCTTTTTTAATTCGACCGTTTGGCATTTTGCCTGTTTGTCTATTTGCTCCGCGATTACTGCCAAATACGTGGGCCAATTTTAACGAAATTTGGCAGGGACATTCTTTGAACCTAGGCCAAAAGACGTATTTCTATTGATTTTTTAAAATTCTACATCTATTGCGAGATTAACGTCTCAAACCACGTGGACATTGGTTATTCTCTATGACTATAATATAGTATTAAATATATTGTTCATCTGTTTTTCGTCCAACTTGATCGCCAAGGGAAAATATCAACTCTAAATCTGGGGATACACGATAGGAGATATTTAAACTTAAACGATAAGAACATGGCCATTTGGTCATAATCGATAATGTTATAAGAAAATTAATTAGATAGTTTAGAATTAAAATTAAAATTTTATTTATTCTATTTTTTATTTTAATTTTATAGAATGGTGGGTCATAAGTATTTAAGGAAAAGTTGAATTTAAGGAATAAATATAAGATTTACCCACCCAAATAAAAGTAGAGTAGGGAAACGATGCATGATCGTGGAACCTTTGAGTAATTCGCAAGTCGATCGGGGGCTCATAAAGGTTGCCCACCTTAGTCATTGGTGTAAGGCGTAACTTTCATTATAAGCTAGACTGCCGATGTCGAGGAGATTGGAGTTCGAATCCCAGCCAGATATACTGAGATTGTTTTTTTCCTAAAGGGTTTGTCACTCTACCTTCAAGTAAATGGGGGTAAAATTTCTCTAAATAAAACCGTCTTTATCCCTAAAACACAAGAGTGTTAGTTGAATATGCGTTTGCCGAACTGGTAGTGGGACGCGGTGAAAAAAAATAGTGATAGTGTCAATAGTTATAAACTTACATTCATAATTATACTGTAAAACGTGTTAAACTCTACTGCTGAGGACGGGGAGATCGAGGTTCGAATCTCGGTCGGGTGAACTGGGGGGGGGTTTTCCTAAATGGTTTTCCACTCTCCCTCCACGCAAATGCGTGTTCACTTCCTATAATTCAACCTTCCCAATTCCTAATCCCACTAGCGTAATTAGTACTTAAAGCGTATAACCCGAACGGGTAGTAAGACGCGGTGCTAAATATTAAAATAAACTGTAAAATGTTATCAATGTTTGCCGCAAAAAGATAAACTTGTTTGTTTTTTCTAAACCTTTCTTACTTCCAGTATCCTACTTTTTAAGATACGGGGGAAAAAATAATTATAGAATAATTCCTTATCTATGAAGAAGTTAACGCAGTCTCTCACCAAGTTAATATTAGAGCTATAGCACATTTCAACCTTCCAGACCGTGTTGAACGCGATTAATTTAAGCGAGTAATTTATTATAAGTGAAATATTAAAATAAAACTTGAAAGTATATTTTAAAGAAGGTATTGTATTGTAAGAAAATGATGGTTGGCCTCAATTTTCTTGAGTGATAATTTTTTGTTCTTGTGTAAAAGTGTTATGGTTTATCCAATTAACTAAACTGAACCAAATCTTTACAAGTTGTCCATGTTCAATAATAGCCACCAAATATTAATTGCATTTTTTTTAATCGCTATGTCTTACTATCAGAACTATATACATTTAATTTCACAAATGGGGATAGGTACGAGGAAGATATAATTTATAGAAAACGTCGGCCTACCCGCTGCGCTTGCTTGGCGGGAAAGTAGGAAAGCGTTTATGTAAAAAATCACCCTATGTTTTACACCCGCCTCGGTGACGTAACTGGCTTAAGCGCTAGTTTCGAGTAGAGCCAGACTGCCGAGAACGGGGATATCGAGATTCGAATCTAAGTTGGGTGAACTGGGTGTGGATTTCCCTAAATGATTTTCCACTCTCTCTCTCCACGCAATTACGGGTTCGCTTCCTCTAAATTCAACCTTCCCAACTACCCGCCTCGGTGGCGTAGTTGGCTAACGCGCTAGTCTCGTGTAGATCCAGACTGCCGAGGACGATGAGATCGAGGTTCGAATCTCGGTCGGGTGAACTGGGATGAGGGCTGTTACTTAAATGGTGTTCTATTTTCCCTCTCTGCAAATGCGGGTTCACTTCCTCTAAATGTAATCTTCCCAATCCTTAAACCCAAACGGATAGTAAGACGCGGTGCTTAATAAAAAATGAAAATAAAAAAGCTAGGTATGTTTCAGGTGTAAAGCCGACACATACGTGAAGAACACATTCTAAACTTGCTGGGTTTTTTACTATACTAACTAGTTCTGAAACTTCGAAACCACTAGAGCAATCCTCAATTAAATTAGAGTTGTCTTTTGTGTGTGACCCTGTTGAAATACTAATTTATTTGTTCGGGGAAAGCCAGATCTATGTTTTTAGCTATTTACTTTGACCTCAGAATTGCAACAATAAAGTGAAGCGTCCTTGATTTAATCTGATTTCAGCTTTTCACTCTTTTTTTATTTAATTTTCTTTGTAAGTATGAAACTTTAGGTTTAAGGTTTTAAGAAATAGATATACATGTTGATAACTTTCACCTCTATTTTAGCTTGAATTATGTTCTGAAATAACAAACAATATTTTAAATAATAAGGATTTATTGGCACTTGCAAAATATCCCAGCGCTATCCCACCCCTCACCCCTCCCAACTAATCTTATAGGAACGGTTAAATAGAACATAGTTACACCATCGTATCGGTGCTCTCTAGCGGTGAGATATGGCACTATTTTGTAAATTACAATCAACCGTACATACTCTGTCCATTTGCTTGGTTGTTCTTTGGGACACATTCAACTACACGTTTCCAGTCCTGACCCGTAGAGAGCAGCGGTTATGTTTGACACGACATTCCGTTGCTTTATACTTCTCGGTTTATAATAAATAACACATTGGCCATATATTGGTAAAACACGTAAAACAAGAATTAGCTTTCTTGTCAGGAATTAAAAAATATATTAAGAGCTAAATTACACAAACTTTTAAAAAAACGATTTTATATTAATATATTTCCAGAAAAATCACCTCAACTACTTATGGTGGGAATGTAGGAAAATCAACAAAAGCCCAGTGTTATTGCAGTTTTTATAGCAACAATTTTTGGCCAAAATTAATTAAATGTTATCAGTATAAAAATAAAGTTTAATTTTCTAGCATGGTATATCATCAGTTCTTGAATATTTGTCATGAGCATAGCGGCATTAGATGACCAACTTTATAAATGAAAAGAAAAAATTTTCATTAAACTCCAGGATACCTTTGACAAATATTCCAGGAACTGTTCATATCACCATGTGGAGAAAATTAAACTTTTTTTTTTGTACTGGAACAATTTTGGAAAAAAATATATGGAGAAACTGCAAAAACACTGACCTTTTCTCGCGTCTCCTTCATCCCCACCTTAACAGTTCTCGAATTAATACGACTGCCAACTTGTTATATCTAGCACACTTTTCACAGAATTTGAGCAAGATTTATTTTATTATGCTGCTGGGAATACCTAAAATTATAATATAATTCTAATCTAGAATTTTCGTGACCATTCTGAATGATTATAATAGTAGGCTACTATTGACGTGAGAGACAGGCTCATTTGGCAAGGGAAATAATGTCTTGGAAAGAACCCTCGCTATGGTTTAGTGTTAAAAAAAAACCCACCGTGCCTTACCAACCGTTGGGACTGTAGGCCTACGTATTTTAATAACTCTAAGGAGTTAAGGATGAGGAAGGTATACTCCATTCACGGTAGGAATTACTCTCTGAAAGGTCTTTTTTCCTACCAATATCCTACTATATAATAAGATTTCTGGTAAAGAAAAAGGCCTTTCAGAAAAAATTGCTAACTGAACAGACTTTATGATTTATAAGAAATATAAATGCATGTGAGTTTTAGGAAAAATAACTCCCGTACACCTGTCCGGGATTTGAACCTTGATCTTCCCATTACTGGAAAGCTAGACTAGGTGAGACTGGCACCTAAGTCCACGCTAGAGATTTTGATTTTTCTCGACTTTAAATTTAATTAAAGTCGGGAAGAGTTTTGGGTTATTTCCTAGGATCTGATAATTTTTGAAAAAGCAACAAATTACATTTTTTAATTTATTATTATTACCACAAGGCTTAGGGTGAAGGAAAATATAAAAATTTGCACGATTTATTTAATTATAAATAAATTTTATTCCAAAATGTACTAGAATCAACAAAACAATAGGATTTTGATTTGTTTATAAATATTTTTTTAATCACTTTGCTTTATTGAAAATGTATTTATTATTCTTTTTTATTTTAATGAAACTACTTTTCTGAAGACTAAGGAAATGATAGATTTTCCTTTCAGTCTGTTACAAATTTTCCAATATGAAAAGAAAAATCCTTACATTTTTTGTCGAAGTAGGTTTTATGAAATGTTGCTTCAAAATTGCAATCCAAATTAGCAGTTTGCGTTCCGATGGATACTTTCATAAGTAATGTCTGCCCCTTCCGGTAAACAATACACTGGCATTCGTCCATTTATTAGAATTTGAAAACAGAGAAAGATTGGAAAATATGGGGCGCCACTTTTGTACTAAAACTGGGCTGAATTGCGTCGATTAAGAGTGAATTGTTTCTTGTTTTAGCATGATTTATACCCACTTTGGTGACCGTATGGCCCAAGGTGTTACTCTCGCAATAGACTAGACTGCCGAGGATAGAGAGATAGAGGTTCAATTCCGGTCGGGTGTACTGAGTGTAGTTTTTCATAAATGGTTTCCCACTCTCTTTCCAGTTCAATGTTGGTACACTTCATCTAAATTCAACCTTCCTTATCCCTAACCCATTAATATAATTAGTACATAGGCGTGGTGCTAAACTATTAGTGTAATTAATGCATAGACGTGGTAAGGACTATAAAAACCTGGTTCATCCATGATCCACGTGTCTGCAGACATCCCTTTAGCTTGTCAATTGGCAGATACACGTGTCGCGGTGCACTGTCCCACGCGTCAAATTAATTCCAACCGTAAAAAGCGAGAAAATATGTGCTTTTCGTAAATCTATATAGTTATACGATTTTTATTAATAAAACTAGTTTTCAAAATTTCCCGAGACCTTATATACAAAAAAATTCTCCTTAATTCCCTAACGAGAAACCATAGTCCACCCGCAACCAGCTGCAATTTGAACTCCGACCACTCCGTCACCAGCAAACCTACCAGACGAGGTAGATGTCTTAGCTTTCGCTCTGTTTGAAGCAGGTGTGCTCCTTAAAGTACAAACATTTGCGCTTGATCATACACAGGTCATCGATGGCTGACCCCTACACGTATCATGAATTCAATACGGAAACACTTTGATGAAACATGTACTTTACTGGCTTGTTGAAGTTGTAACTTAATAATTGTGTGAATGCGGTGGTTGCTTGTTTTATGGGGATGTAAATTGCGTGGTTACGTGCACAAGTACTTGGTACTGATGAGGGCAAGACAGGCTTAAAGTGGTTTACACCAAAATTAATCTCGTGGCTAGCGCGGTCGACCGCAAGTATACGTAGCCCTGGTTAAATTCCGGGTTGAGCCGACGAAATAGTTTCTATTTGTTTACGGGTTTGGTTTTATATCCCATTTATTAGTATCTGGGTGCTCAGCTAAGGTGTACTTTTCTAGGTTAGGGATACATAGTGTATTTTAGAGAATGTGAACTCAAATTGACGTAAAGAAAGGGAAGTGGAAATCAAACTAATAAAGCACATTAGGAAATATCCCTATAACCCCAACCACCTCATTACATTCACCAGGATTTGAGCCCCAGACTCCCCTACACCCAAAATGATGCAACATCCGACCTCCCTGTCACAAGCAAACCATACAAAGCGAGACTGATGCCTTTATGCACGTGTCCACTGGTGCAGTTGAGATGAATTTTAAATCTGACGAAGCACAATATGTAAAACATTGATGATGATAGAATGACGTTGAAATATATCTTCCCAATCTTTCAAATGTGAAATATTTTCTTAGAAATTTTTGATCTCGGTATTTTATTTAATTTTCAACCTTTTGTTTTTTCATTGTATTTAACTTTTAGGTACTACTATTCTAAACATTACTGCATAGTCCATTTTACTTGTCTTATTCTAATTCAATAAATATGGTACATACAACCCTAACGGGTACTAAGACGTGTTTCTATATATAGGCCTAGAGTATATATCTGTGTGGAAAATGGCATGTTGTCTTTGATACGACCTCTTGGTTTGGACTGTCCCCTGTGAAATAGAAGAATGAGAAAATCGCAAAAATAACGCTAACATTTTAAACATTAATTCTTTTGAGGGTTCCTCCGAAGGAAAATGGCAAGCGATATGCTCGGTTACAACTATTCATCGGGAAATATAAAGTTAATGAACTATTAACGATACAACTATGTTCATGACCAACTCCATCGATCTTGATGCATAATTTCTAAACGCTAATGTTCTTTACGCATTATTTTAGAGAAAGAATAAACTAAGGCGAATAAAATAGTAAATATTTTAAATACATTTATTAAATATTAGCTTGAAGTTATAATCATTTTTCTAACAAACTACATCGGTCCTTATACATAATTTCTAAACACTAATGATATGCGTATCATCTTAGAGAAATATATACGACTAGGACGAATAAAATAATAGTATGGACTTTAAATACATGTATTCAATATTTTCTTGGAGACAAAACCCTTCTTTTTTTTACCAATTCTATCGATCCTTATATAATACTTTCTAATTACTTATATTCCTTACTCATTATCTTAGAAAAATATGGAACAAATAAAAATAAAATAATAATAATTCAATATTATAACCAACTCCATCAATCCTTGATGTACTTCCTAAATACTTATGCTCTTTAGTCATCGTCTTGGAGGAATAATATACTAAGGCGAATGAAATTATATATATTAAATTAATTTATCCTATATTCGCTTGTAATATCCCCATACCCCTCAGAATGAAAAATGACAAAATAATAATTTGAATAGAAATATTTGACTGGCAAACTCAAATTCCGACAAACATTATATAAACTCTTTAGGAGTAATTTTCCCATCTCAGAACCCCTGGCTGTTTCACTCTGTCGGAGCAGGTTCCAGATCTGTACAGAGGAAGGAGGGAAAGGTCACACAGACTAAATATTTAAATTGTTAGGAATAAAAAATAACATATATCATAACCTTTTATATTTAAAAAAAAACAATTTTGGGACTTTCTGTACCCTGTCTGAAAAACCAAATTTAAGTGTAATGCACCACACCACAATATCATTTAGAAATGCTCACATGCAACAAGTACTTATGCCTTGGAATTAGTAACATAGTATCACACACATTTATATAGCAAAATAAATAACAGTCTAAATGGCTTTACCCAGTCTGAAGGACCGAGTCAAATATACTAAAACACACAACAATGAACATATTGTGCTATCAATATTCCCTCATGCACCTAACATCAACTATACAATCCGATTGTTATAACCCTTTTATAATACAAATAAAAATGTGTCATTCAAATGCCTTTAACCGAGCTGAAGGACCAAGTATAAGTGCCCCAAGACACACAATGAACATGGGTTAAATGCTCCCATGCTTACAACCTCAACAATACAATCAAATTATAAACTTTGTTTCCGTCCTCAAATAAATATATAAGTAATATTGGCCTAAATTACTGTGTTTAACTATCAAATTAATATATTACCATCTGTTTTCATTACAGTCATCCAAAGTGATAGATGTCAGCTGTTGGCGTAGTGATATATTAGGGATTACTTCTAGTAACATTTCGAGCTGTCATCCAGGTAAACTTAGCTTGTGAATGACTTATGGTATTAATCTATGAGAATAATTGTGATCTTTCGTTTACATAAAACTGCAGTGGTATTCAAGCTCTTTGGTTCGCGTACCCCCAGATATAACTTCTCTTCAACCTTGCACCCCCAAAGTTGTTGGTGCAGAATGCAAGTTATGCTTATTCTATAGTATGCCTATAAAATAAATTACATCCAAAAATTAAGAGAAATATATATTAGTGTGTATATATTTATATTACATTTTGAGAACCCCCAAAGAGTTCTTTGCGTGCCCTTGGAGTTACGTGTACCCCAGATTGAGTGTTTATACAATGTAGTTTTGTAAGTTAAACTAAAACTTGGCGAGTTAATACGCATTATGTTATAATTGCGCTAGTTGAGTTAGGAACGAGGAAAGTTAAATTCAAAGGATGTATACAGCCGTTTCTGTGGAGGGAGAGTGTAAAACTACTTATGAAAAATCACCTTCAATACACCTGACCGGGATTCGAATCCTGATCTCCCTGTCATAGGCAGTCTAGTCTTTTGCGGGAATGACTCCTTAGAACATGCGGCAACCGAACCAGGTTTGACGATATTGAAGAAAAGATTTGATAACAGTAAAAAGTTAAAGTAAATAAATACAGTTACATGGAATATAAAATAATGGATTTATGATTAGTGAAGGGTTTTTATATAATTGTTAAGTACTTTATTAGGTTAAATTATCTTGAAAATTATGTGATGAAGATGTAAGCATAAATATATATGTATATAAATAGTCGCCAAACGAAGATAGAAAGGTGAAATAAAGAATGATTATGATTGATTTATTCTTTCTTATCTAAATTGCGTTCCTTTTCTCCTTGTTTATCAATTTAGCATATTCGCTATCTACTTTTATGTCAGAAATGCGACATTTTATGTGCCACGTCCTTGAAAATGATCTAATTTTACGTTTTCATGTTGTAAAAAAACACACTATAAAACTTGGTTTAATCATTTGGGGACTTTTTGGCACTGCTCATACATATTTTGAAATAAAAAAACTTAAATAACTTGAAATCTCTGTACATCTCCAGCACGTCTCAGTAGCTCCCTTAAGGTGGGATGGAAGGATACGCGAGAACTGTTAAATATTTTTGCAGTTTATATGGGAAGACGTTTTTTGGCCAAAATAAATAAAATATTTCTCCAGTAGGAACATAAAAGCTTAATTTTCTTCACACTCGCCTTGGTGGCGCAGTTAGCTAACGCGCTTGTTTCGTGTGGAGCTAGACTGCCGAGGACGGGGCGATTGAGGTTAGAATCTCGGTCGGGTGAACTGGGGTGGTTTTTCCTAAAATGGTTTTCCACTCTCCCTTCACGCAAATACTGGTTAACTTCCTCTAAATTCAACCTTACCAATTACTAATCCATTCACGTAATTAGTACTTAAGCGTATAACAGAACGGGTAGTAAGACGCGGTGCTAAATAAATAAATAAATAAAAATCTTCACATGTGACATAAACAGTTCTTGAATATCTGTCATGAGCATTGTGGCACTATATAATAAACTTTTTAAATGAAGAGAAAAAGTTGTCATTAAATTCCAGAACACCCTTGACAGATATTCAACAAGTGTTGAGGTCATCATGTGAAGAAAATTAAATTATATATTTGTACTGGATAAATATTTTATTTATTTTGGCAAAAACAAAAAAGTTTTGTCATAAAAACTGCTAAAACACTGTCTTTTTCTCTCGACCCCTACCATCCCACCTTAAACAGGAACATATTCATTCTGCACTTCACTTGATCGTGAGGAGGACGGGAAGGAAATGATCAGGGTTTGGCCCGTGTTTGTTGTTGGCGAAGCAAATCTAAAATAGAGTAATAAAATGTTATGTGTTTTCCTTTCACTCCTACTATATGATTTAGTTGTTAGCAATTGGATTCGCCGGCCGCATGAAATTCAAGATCTTCACAGCTTTTTACGTTCTCATATTGATGGAGAATCGTAATCGTGAACATCCTTGGCCATGAGATTATGACAGATCTTGACGTTTTATGTGCCCTCGTAATCAAAAAAATAAGTTTTACAACCTGTCTGTCTGTCTGCCTGGAGCTACAGCCGAAACGGTTTTATGTATTTTGTCCGAACTTGGATGTTCATACTTTGAGGTGGAGTCAGATTTTAATTCAAACTATAAAATTAAGGGTAGCTTACCAATAACTGATTTATTATTTTTGCTTTTAACTCCTTTAACATTTGTTCAAAATGAATATCTCCAGTATTTTACAGGATAATTAATAGCACTATATACCTGATCCAGAAAAAAATAATTTTGGGGTAGCTTACTTCACAGTTATTAATTCAATATATTTATTTGGGGGTATTTAACGTGCACTTTCTATCTGACTTGTTATGTCAGCACACGAGCATTTCTATGAGCGAGAACGAAAGGGCCTACCAATTTTCCGGGAAAGGTTTTTTTTTCACATGCCACAATTGACATAGGACCGACGTCTTTACTTTCCCTCCGAAGGAAGTTGTGCTACGGATTTGTATCGCTCAAGAAAACTCCGCCGACCCCGAATGGGTTTGAATCCACGAACATCGTGTCCTGAGGCGAGCACTTTACCACAAGACCCCCGAGGTTGTATTGACGACTTTGTCTGAATGTTTACGGGTATCTTCACTGCCCTGCAGGTCTTGACTTGAGGACACTGGATTGACCCCGGGGAATACTTTCAATAATGTACTTTTTATTTGTAGGTTTGTTTTATGATTATTATTATTATTATTATTTAGGGGCATTTCCCGTTCTGGCTACCTGCAATTCAACATTGATTTAATAATACTACAATTTTACCACGACATGCTCTTACGTATCTCAAATAGTTGTAGAGAAATGAAGAAAATTGGAAAATGGATCCTATGTAAAGTGCCTACCCTCTAAGTCATTTTCATGAGAAAATTGGTAGGCCCTTTAACGCTCACTCATAAACATTTTCGTGTACTGACATAGTCATTCGCTTCGAAAAGTGCACGTTAAACAACTCAAATAAATTAAAATAAAATAATATTGTGGTTGGTTGTTCCCTAAAATGTGTTCAACGGTTGTGTAATCTTGAGATGACGTAGGTATTACCTTGTGTGTCCTTATTAAGTAAGCTATCAGTGATGCATTTCCAACATATTCTTTCTTAAAATGGGGTCAAGAGAGATGCTATTTTGATCTTGAATTAATAATAATAATTATTGGGTTCGTAAGTGGATACAGAGAAAATATTTGCTGAACACTTTATTGGAGATGGGGATATTCCATGGAAAGAAACAATGCTGCACCCAAGAAATAAAATAAATGGTACTTTCTCTCGCTTTTCTCTTAAAATATACATCTACTAAGAACTCGTAAGATTTGTGAACCTAAACAGTAGGTCTATACATTGTTGTAGAAACACGACATCAAAGAGAATTAATGAGCCATATACACTGTTACTCATTCCATGACACTTGGAACAAGAAACACTGTTACAGAAAAATTGACTAAGGATAAGAACATCTTTGTCCACCAAAAAGCATTAGAATCAAATTCATTTTTAAATACCTGAATTAAAAAGTATATATATGCTTTTAGCTCAGAAGTTATTGGTTTTATAAAATTATATTTCGAATAAAAGATTTGTATCCTTAATAGTACTACAATTTTACCACGATACGCTCTTTTCATGAGAAAATGACTTTGGGGGTAGGCACTTTACATAGGATCCATTTTCCAATTTTATTTATCTCTCCACAACTATTTGAGATACGTAAGAGCGTATCGTGGTAAAATTGTAGTACTATTAAGGATACAAATATTTTATTCGAAATATAATTTTATAAAACCAATAACTTCTGAGCTAAAAGCATATATATACTTTTTAATTCAGGTATTTAAAAATGAATTTGATTCTAATGCTTTTTGGTGGACAAAGATGTTCTTATCCTTAGTCAATTTTTCTGTAACAGTGTTTCTTGTTCCAAGTGTCATGGAATGAGTAACAGTGTATATGGCTCATTAATTCTCTTTGATGTCGTGTTTCTACAACAATGTATAGACCTACTGTTTAGGTTCACAAATCTTACGAGTTCTTAGTAGATGTATATTTTAAGAGAAAAGCGAGAGAAAGTACCATTTATTTTATTTCTTGGGTGCAGCATTGTTTCTTTCCATGGAATATCCCCATCTCCAATAAAGTGTTCAGCAAATATTTTCTCTGTATCCACTTACGAACCCAATAATTATTATTATTAATTCAAGATCAAAATAGCATCTCTCTTGACCCCATTTTAAGAAAGAATATGTTGGAAATGCATCACTGATAGCTTACTTAATAAGGACACACAAGGTAATACCTACGTCATCTCAAGATTACACAACCGTTGAACACATTTTAGGGAACAACCAACCACAATATTATTTTATTTTAATTTATTTGAGTTGTTTAACGTGAACTTTTCGAAGCGAATGACTATGTCAGTACACGAAAATGTTTATGAGTGAGCGTTAAAGGGCCTACCAATTTTGCCGGGAAAGGTTTTTTCACATAACCTCCAGGTTATTTTTACATGCCACAATCTACATGGGACCGATGGCTTTGCTTCCTTTCCGAAGGAAGTTGTGCTACGGGTTTTTATCGCTCAAGAAAAATATGTTGACCCCAGCTGGGTTTGAACCCACGGGTCACGAACATTGGTTCCTGAGGCGAGAACTTTACCCCAAGACCACTGAGGTCGACGACAGTTATTTTGTTGTATCACTGACGATGCGTCGTTTACTATAGCGTGGGTCGAGTTCTATCTCCCTGATATTTTCTAATTAGATAGTAGAATATATCTCGTACATATACTCGTCAGCATCACCCGGAATCAAACCAGGATGTCCTAATCTACTCTCCACACTTAACCACGTGTTGGAATTTATCTTAGTATTGTTTGACGCCGTCACCAAGTGGAGCAAGTCTACCAAGTCTACCTCACACGACTACGACCAGGCGAGCTCTATCATCCTGTTGTAAAGGTCAAGCTCGGTGTGGTCCGGGGTTCAAGGTCACACTGACACTGTCGTAGGCTGCAGGTTGGGGCGTGGGAATAACGACCCTGCAGAACACAGTTCCGGGAGACAGTTTTTGCTCGTCCTCCCACTCCAACCCCCAGCCCAATCCATTTTCGCCACCGCGGCAGAGCTAAGAAACTTGCCTACTACTAAACATTTAAAAACATCATTCTATTATAACCGACCCGCATTTGTTATCATGTGAGCTAAGTAGTCAACCTCGTCTGGTCTGTTTGGTTGATAAAAGAGAGGTCAATGTTCGAATCCCATCCGGGCGTACTTTGTATGGTTTTTCCTAAATGTGTTTTCCACTCTCCCTCTAGGTATCTATAGTTGCATTTACTCTTAAACTCTAGATTCTTCATCACTACCATTTAGGAAACACTACTCTAAGTACGTTTGGACAAGATTCAAACCCTGAACTTCCTGTCACTGGCAAACCAGATTAGACGAGCTCTACGCATGGCCACGATTCCGGATAAATTCTTTAAAAACATTAAAAATAAGTGTTTCTTAGCAATCCGCAATCCGTTCTTGTATCCAATTTATATCACCTTACTAATAATATTGTATACTGTACATCCGCATACGCCGGCCTCTAGCGATAAGTTACTATCGACCTTGGGGAGCTTCGTGAGTTGAGGTTGTTGAACGAGCAAGGTCACTTGCCGGCGTTTACTTCCCGTATGAGGAACGGGTACCTCGCCATTGAATTGCCTCTCAGAAGATAGCTTTTTAACTATACTAGTTTTACACTAGTGAGTGTGGAGTCCGCAACAGTTCATTCATGATGTACAGGAACCACTTTTGCACCAGCTCATTCATTATGAACAGGGAATACTTCCGCAACAATCCGTTCATTATGTGCAAGGACCACTTCCGCATCAATCCGTTCATGTTGTGCAGGGGCCACTTCCACAACAATTTGTTCATTATGTGTAAGGACCACTTCCTCAATAGTTCATTCATGATTTGCAGGGACCACTTCCTCAATAGTTCATTCATGATTTGCAGGGACCACTTCCGCAATAGTTCATTCATGATTTGCAGGGACCACTTCCGCAATAGTTCATTCATGGTTTGCA
Source organism: Timema monikensis (assembly GCA_902151445.1). NCBI lineage: Eukaryota > Metazoa > Arthropoda > Insecta > Phasmatodea > Timematidae > Timema > Timema monikensis. The sequence goes on along the minus strand of CABFVZ010001912.1, from coordinate 59,574 downwards.
GGGTCCACTTCCGCAATAGTTCATTCTGGATTTGCAGGGTCCACTTCCGCAATAGTTCATTCATGATTTGCAGGGTCCACTTCTGCAATAGTTCATTCATGGTTGCAGGGATCATTTCCTCAACAGTTCATTCAAGTTGTGTACCAGATGAAGGTCTTTCGGGGGCTAATAATTATTCCTACCGCAAACTACTATTATATACTCTGACGATTATCATCATGCAATCTTAAGAAACGCCGAGACTAAAGGATTCCGGAAAGAGAGGAGGGGGCTTATTTAAGCTTATTTTATTAGTACAAAAGCCCAATAAAAGGATTATTAGGCTTTTTTGTGTATATGTGGTTCGCATCTTTTAATTATCCGTCCGTGCTATTCGTATATTTACACTGATGAGGTAAGGATGGACGGTGGAAGTGTATCCACATTCTTCTGGAGAAAGGGAAAGGGGAAAAAAGCATTAGCAAAACTTGCGCTCAGTACACCTGGTCGGGATTCGAACCACGACTTTCCCGTAACTCGTCAAACCATGCTATACCTTGATTCTGTTAGGAATAACGGTAAATGACATTCACAAACGTTATTAAAACTATGTTTATATATTCATACCTCAAGTAATGATTTTCATATTTAGCTTTTGATATAATAATATATTATCAATAGGCCTACCTACAAAATAACATTAATAATTAAGTGAAATAATATCAATGTTAAATTTTTTTTCTCTTCAAAACTGTTCTTCATACCAGAAATATGTATAAATGAGCCCGACAATAGTCTGCGTGCCCATTGACGCGGGTGTTAGTAAGTTAGCCCTTAATCAAGTGTTGCGTTCAAAATACATATAATCACTTTATTTATGATTCCCGCAAACGATCGTTGATTGTGATTAATAAATGAACCCCAGATAATTGTTAGCTCTTGATTTTTGTGTTGCTAAATTTTATGTTCGGAATTGTTGGAAGTTATTTCCCCTCTTCAAAATACACAATGCTCTGACTACATAGACTGGCCACAATATCCTTCTATCCGCTAATGGACCCTTCGCTCCATCTTGTGGTCAACAACACTCACAATACTCTTCATATTCTATCGTCCAGCAAAATATCTGTGTAAAATTAATAACTATCCAAACTATTTTCATAATGAAGATTAATCTAACAAAGGACTAGGAATTATCTTAGGTTAGGTCGCATACCCTCGAGTTGTTTAAGACAACTGCCTCGAACAAGTGTTTGATGCGGTGAGATATCACCTTGAGATAAAAAAGGACATTTATGAAACATGTAATGATATTGATTCAGAGCAATCTAAAATATATAAAAAGTCATTGATGAAGGTAATTTTTCTTTAAAGTAACATATTTAGAGTATCCTTTATGATTCATCCATGAAGAAACACGCGCTTTTCAGAAATAATGGGAAAAGGATTACACCATTAAAATATATATTTTATACAATTTTTCCTGTTAAAGGAACAACTACTCAGTATTTGGCAAAGACGCCAATTCCCTATACCAATACGAAGCTAGCTTTCCCAATACCTGTCGCCAGGACTCTTTCTACTAGTTAGTTTTTACACTGTTGAAGGGAGTAAGAGGCAAGGGGCATGTCATATATAAGCCATTGTGCGTATGATTAAGGTCAGACCCAATCAGCCACACACAATCCGCACACACACAAGTTGCTTTAACACCCACGCTCACACAAGTAACGCAGTCAGGGACTCACTAGCTCTCGCAGTCACAGTCTAACACAAAATACAATAATTTACATTAATATCACAAGTGTGCATTGAGATAAAGCATTTAATTGGAGTATTTATAAGTAATTAACAGATGCAATTTGAATAGACCGTGTGCGAATAAACAGCCATCAATAGTCATATTTCTTTCATTAATTATACCGAATTAATTAGTGCTTGACCACGGAGCAATTAACAGCTGGTTAAACGGTATATTCCGTATAGTGATGATAGGCGCTTGACCACGGAGCTATAGACAACCTAAATATCATCACAGCATTAGTATATCAAGGAATTAATCCGTAGTGTTTCAATCGACGCCCAACACGGGGCGATTAATTCAATAGTGTTACAAACAAAACAAAACAAAACAAAACATCCTCCAGTAGGCTAGCCAACATGGCGACGGGCAAGGAAGACATCGATTTAGTTATTATCTCTTTTAACCTTTGTCTCTTATTACGCGAACAAACGCGAGTATTGGTCTCGCCCAATTTATGACACACAGTCTAATCCAGTCAATATTATACATATCACAAATATAATAACACACAAGGTGCAAGCGTGGAGGAAGTGGGTAAATCGCGCATGCGCAGTTTGCTTTGTTCTTCGAACATTTACATTGAACATTGTACAGCCAGATTTCATCAAACACTGTGTTTGATGTGCGAGAAACAATAATCCTCTTTTAAAACAAAGTTTTGGTCTAATCAATTAGGTGGGTTTTGGAAGATGTAAATGTCTTCCAGGAAGTAGGCGGACGAATGACTTGAAAGCAGTCAAGTATTATTAATAATAAAAAAAATACATGGACGTCATTTCTTAGAACTGCCGAAGATCAGCCGGAATGAAATTCAAATTGCTGCCGCTCAATCAAATGTGATTTTTTCTCTTCCCATAGTAGATTATAATCTTTTGATGTGTCTGTCTATTCATTAACGGATAAGCCGCTGTCCACTACTACAGTTCGTGTTTTTTTGTGTGCACTACAGCTCACTCACTACCCATCCGGGTTATCTGCATATAATTTACGTTAGTTGGATAATGCATAGACCTTGCTATTATAACAGCGTTCCCGAGTGTTTAACGACTCTAAAAAAAGGTATCAAGTTGTAGATTTAAACATAAATGAGAAACCGTTTGAACTAATGCTATAATTTACTACATTACATCCATTACTGTTTCCAACCTATGGCATAGGTCACTTTTTTATTCAAGCCATATATTTTTCCACTACCGCCTGGCTAGGCCATTTAGCTTCATATTCTTTATAATCTATCTTAAAACTAGGACAGGCACAACATCCAGTCCCCGGTCAATATGAAAGGGTAAACCCATATTTTCATCAATTTTACATTTGCGGTCATGTCGGGAAGCAATTCCGGGCCCCTTAGTTTAGTAGGCAGACACGCCACCAACTGAGCTAAGGTGTCGGACGAAATATACTACAAACTTTGTAATTTAGACAAAGAAGAAAGCTGGCCTAATTAATTTTTTACCTTGGTATGACTACTAATTAACACTAATCTGGTAGGAATGAGCTGTAAGCGTACGTGGCGTATGTCATTGTATTCATAAGAGAAAGACAACGGTTTATATTGAAACATAGTGTAAAAGTCTGGCCTAAATTGAAGGAATAGAAAATGGCCTAGCCTCTTTTCATTACTAGATAATGTCTATAAAAATACTTCAGTAAAGGGTTCATTCGAAAAACAAAGTTAATTAAAATGTTTATTTTTAAACTTTGACTAAACCTAATTTAAGTTTTGTCTATACTATTAAATCAAATTTGATTTTTATTTGGTTCCATTTTTATTACTGTCATGAATATTACAGTAGACCTACTTATAATAACATAAGGTAAAAAAAATCTCCTTTATCTTCAATTATATATACAATCAGTCGTTGATGCTAAGACAAAGAAAATTCGAAGTAACAAACAAGTATGGTTACCACAAGACATTTCAAACATGAACATCGAGGCTAATAATTATTTTCATCTGCTTGTATGATTTGCCTTTAACTGGCTATATCCTTTCCTCGCATTCTCAGCCAATTCACTGATATGTTTAATAAAGTTCAATGATTATCTGTACTACACTCCATGCATAACGTATAAGAAGTTAGAGTTAATCAACTTTATCCATTCTACACTATTTACTATGTAGCAATAATTGAAGAAGATGAAGTATATTATTTTCAATGATAGCGTTTATAATTATTATAAACGCTATAATTGAAAATAATACACTTCATCTTCTTGTGCGCTTTGTTCTAAGATACGGTGCTAAAAAAATAGCTAAGGCAGTGATTTTCAAACTTTTTTAAACTCACGGCATACTTAACAAGGCACTAAAATTGTCAAGGCACCACATAAGTGTTTTAAGGAGAGATTTTATCAATTAAAAAACCTAATATTTATAAGATTGTATTTAAAAGTTCATTAACTAAAATTCAAATAATTGTGTTATTTAAAAAAAAAATTATTTCTCATGGATTTAAAAAGATTTATTTCTATTCCACAAATGTTTTCTCAGTTTTTTTTTATATCTTACTCTAAACTCCTGCGACACATTTACTGAGCCTTGCGCCACACCGGCTGAAAAACGCTGGTCTAAGGCGTCACTCTCGCAATATACTATACTGCCGATGACAGGGAGATCGGGGCTTGAATTCCGGTCGCGTACAGAGTTATGTCCAAAGTGGTTTTTCAATTTCACCTCAAGCAAATACAGGTACACTTTCTCTAAATTCAACCTTCCTCATCCCTAACTCACTATAGTAATTAGTACCTATGTGTATAACCTGAAGAGGGAGTAAAACGCGCCGTTAAAAAAAATCAACTATTTTAAGTTTTAATTTGATATTGTGTACCGTAGTATTATATTAACATTGTATTTATTTCTCTATGTTAAGTAGATGATATGCCCGGATGAGTTTGCTTAGCAAGCAGCTCAATAGTTTGGATTTAGATAAATATTTCTTATATTGATGTATTTGAAATTTAGGAGGAATCACAAAGAGTTTAAGAAGGCACTCCACGACGTTCTTACTAGACAGGAAAATGAGCAGTACATAAAACATTTCATAAATTTCGAGTGTATACAACAATCTTTTTAATACTATACAAATAATGCAAAAGTGAATTATGGTTCCACTTAGTATTTAAAAAGTGATATTAATTTTTGATTTGCACAAAGTTAAATGTAAAGTGTTTTTAGTTCGACCTCGCATGGAATGTCCACTGGACACAAACCTCAACAGTTAGGGTGAGATCAAATCCAGCTTAGTATTTGTTTAAAGTGTCAATAAATTACAAAGAGATGCATCCTAGAAATCCACCAGACCTCAAATATTCATAAATAACTTTCATTGATGAACAGATTTTCCAAACAATCGCAAACATTTACATTTGGTTTTTAATTCTTTAATTTCTATTTTGGAAAATAACACATTGTTTCCCACATAGATAGGCTATGCTTGTATGCAAATCTTAGTAGACCTTAAATTTTAGTGTTTTATAAGTTAATCCTCATGTAGGAAACCTAACTATAATGACAATTATACCATAATATATGTGGTGCAAAGAATATTAATTTATTGTTCTTGTAATGTAACTTGTCATATACAATTTTCAAGAGGGTAAATTCTGTTAGGCCAGAATTTTGCATATGTTTAGTACTTCGAGTATATATATTTGTATGTGTATTCGCCTAAGTACCCTGAGAATAAGTGTCCTTGTTGAACCACTGTCTGCCGGGGGAAACATATATAAATATGTTTCTATATAACCATATATATGTGTGTATACAGCCTATATATCATTATTGTTCATCCTGCCTGGTACAATTCCGTGAGTAGTGCCCTATTATATTTAGTCAGGCAAGTGAGGGATTTATTTACAACGGTGTACTCAAAGGCTTGGTATATATCAACGATATCAGACATTTGAATCCAAATTGAAATATAACACTCTTTGCTGATGACACTAACTTATTATTTTCTGGAAATACCGTAGACTCAAGAGTATACACAAGTACAACTAGAAAACTATCCCTAACAATTCTATAACATTAGTCAATACCAACCAACATCCATAGAACAACTATTGCTGAATATATATATCTAATTATTGATCTAGTAGAAGTACCCGGTGTTTCCCTGGGACACTACGCAATGGATTGGCGACGCTATTCTTAGCTTCAAATAGACAGGAAAAAAACCTATATTTTATTTCTTCCTATCCGATTTTTAATAAATTAAAACCAATCTAATCCAAAATTTAAAATTCCAGTTTCAAGATGCACATGTTCGTGCATAGGGATGGACTACCCAATTTAATATTTCAGACCTCTACTTGTGTTGGATATTGTGCAGCACTCAAGACAGACAAACAAACTCTTCATTTTATTAATATATAAGATAGAAGAAGAAGCTAACAAGACATAATGATCAAAGTAACAGTATCAACAATATAATAACGCCAGGCACTGAGATAATATCAAGATTAATCTAGTGTTCCTAGAAAACTACTTAGAAGTATGATAATTACAAATTTGCAACACATGAACATAATATGGGAATATGTTAAAAACAATATTCACACTAATTGGGAATAATGCCCAAAAAAAATTCTCAGATTGTTATTCAACTTCCAGTGCAGTAGGCCTACGCCTTCACCAACACTCTTTATTAATATTTATAGATTAATATATTATATTAATGGCATGAATAAAAAACTGACCCAGGCCACATGCTGGCAACAGTAAATAGATGTAGGTAAATATAGTAGGTTGATTTTGCTCTAAACTGTGCATACATTGCTTGCCACTCTTATTGAATTAAAGTGAACTAAGTCGCAACAAAGTAAGTATACTGGTACCCAGAAAGTTATAATATCAAAGTAGAGCTTGATTACAAGCATACTTTTTAGGGGGCGCGCGTTCTAGTGTTACGTAAGCACATTTTTGGCCATCTTTAATCGCCCCCACCCCCTTGTAAGCAAAAATAAGCCAATGCCGCCCCTCCCCCTTCTTGCTTACGTAATATTTGTCTACTTTTCTAAAATTTGTTCACAGGAATACCCTTTTTTTTCATGCACTTTTACCTATAGCCTGAACAGGCAGTAAGACGCGATGATAAAAAAATTAAAAAATCATGCAATTTATAAATTGCTGGTAATTATTAACAGATAGGTTGTAAATTAATATTGCGGAACAATTGACAATGCATACTGGTATACAATAGGTTCTAAATTAATATTGCGAAATAATTGACGATGAATACTGGTATACAATTAATTTAAATTTATTGAACAGGTTAAATTAAAACTAGTTAGAACATCATAAAAGCTTAAAATTTTAATTTAGCTTCAATTGAAGTTATAAAAAAGGTATTATTAGTGAATACATGAATATTATATTTATAAAAAACCACCCTAAACTCCATTTAATCCGACGACCAAAGTCCTTGAATCCACCTCTTAGCAGTTTCAATCATTATGTTTATATTTGGGGAGGCTAGGTCACTAAAGCTTTGGCTTAATTTTGTAGGCTTCTCCACTTATTCAGGAATACATCGCTGCCCAAAGTTCAAGTGGCTTGCGATGCATCCTCCCTCAACTTTGCCCATCTTTCTATATCTTACGTAAGCATTATTCTGATCCACCTCCCCCTTGTCAGCAAAAATAATCAAACCTCGAACCCCCTCTCCCCTTCGGTGCTTACGTATGCTTGAATGCCCTCTTACATGGGTAAGATAGATGTCTAAATTCAACTTATTTTGAAATTATATATCTAATTTTTTTAGAAATGTATATTATTTACTGAAAAAGTAGTTTTGTTGATTTTAGTATAGTATTTAATGAAATATTAACTATAGTGTAAAGCTCTCTACACAGTGATAAAATTTAAACACGACTATGATTACCATAATTATAACACAATTTCAGCAGGGAAACTATAAATTGCTAAATTGTGTGAAACAATAATTCTTTTAAATATGATTGTAATAGCACAAAGCTATCAATTATCAAAGCATATAATGATCTTCCTGACAACTAAAAAAAAAACACATACAAAACATCAACTTGTTCAGATATAAAATAAGAGAATATTATTGGAATTCACTTAACAAAATATAACACTTGGTCCGGTTGCACAGAAAATAATCAGATGTAAATTGTATTATTTGCATTTAAATAGTTGTAAAATTTTCTAAAAAAAATATTTAAGTATCACTTTTCGTGAACTTTTTTCATTTTATATAGTTTATTGTGAGGGGACAAAAACATCTTTGGCGCATCCTGACTGGAGCTTAAAATCCTGCCCGTTATGGACTAGGAGTTGTTCACGTCACACAGTATACGCATTACACAACCCCGCCAGTTGCTGTGCCTGACGGAGACGTCATTCCTGGAGTGAACGACCTTTTTAAGGTTCTTCAAGCCTTTTAACATCTATCGCCTCTTTAAGAAGCATCGGTCGTAGCATAAATCACGGCAGGAGTGTCTTCACTCATTTCCCATAATCTATCTTCTCGCGTAACAAAGGCCGGAATTCCCCAACAACGGCGTCAATCATTACCGACGTCATTTGTTTGTCGTCTCATCACCAGTTGAAGAGGTTCTTCAATTTTTAGTCACTTATACCAGGACTCAATGCATGAATTGTTGTCAATTTTTAGTCAATTATACCAGGACAAAGTACACGAACCGTTCACTTAGAAAGCCACGCTAATAATTATTTGTAGTTATCGACTTTCTCTATTAATATCCTGGTCAAACTAGTCGTTTAGACTATTCGTATGGTTACACTTATGGTATAGAAATTATTAAGTTATTTTATAAAAACTATCCTCAACACACCTGGACGAGATTCGAGCCCAAACATTCTCACCGGTGCGGCCGTCAAATTTGACCAGATGAAATTGACGCTTTTGTCATTGTGTTCACTTTATATTTACCATCGAGTAAAATGTGTTTGTTACAATCTATACGTGGAGAGCCTAAACAAGGGAAGTAGTGTTGAATATATTTTTACACCCTAATATAGTTGAAGTAAAATCTAAATCTAAAAATAAATGTAGGCAAGGAATGTCCATTAAATGTGTAGTCTACAGCTGATGAAATGTAACAATGCCCACCATATGTGTACACTGTACAACTAATTAAGGGAGGCAATGCCCACTATATGTGTACACTGTACAACTAATGAAGGGAGGCAATGGCCACTATATGTGTACACTGTACAACTAATGAAGGGAGGCAATGCCCACTATATGTGTACACTGTACAACTAATTAAGGGAGGCAATGCCCACTATATGTGTACACTGTACAACTAATTAAGGGAGGCAATGCCCACTATATGTGTACACTGTACAACTAATGAAGGGAGGCAATGCCCACTATATGTGTACACTGTACAACTAATGAAGGGAGGAAATGCCCACTATATGTGTACACTGTACAACTAATTAAGGGAGGCAATGCCCACTATATGTGTACGCATCTGATGAAGGAATGTAATGTTAACTGTGACTTCACTATCCGTTGGTTCAAAGCAATAATTCCCAAAAAATGTCTAGCCTATTGCCCTATTCTGAGAGTTTGATGCTGCTACAGCCCCTCACCCCCAAGTTAAATGTAATGTGTATTCTGAAATCACTGATAATAACCTTGCAGAAATACTATCTTGCCAACTGGTCAATATTTCCTCGTTTGAAAAAAACATGATAACAAAATAACTCCACTTTTTATGGGGCATAATTTATAATTCTTATGAATAAAACACACGTTAAAACATAAATTATGTTAAATGGTTACAAGAATAAGAAATTGATCCTATTGTCAAAATTATAGAACATAAATACAATATTTAATGTAAAACCCTTTTATTAAATATTATACTACCTGTATTTATTAGCAAAACATTATTACAGCAATATCATTAAAAACCCATTCGCTGCCGTACAATTCCCTTGCAATTATTTACCATCTCACAAAACCAAAAATACCCCCTGGAGGACGGTATCACCCAAAATGGGAAACACTGGTATAAGGCTTCACTATCGTGCTATTATTAAATGAATGTGTGGAATGCCAGGCCTCCACCATGGTTCGGATTCCACGTTAAATTGTAGGTCCTCCATTTCATCTCATAATAACCCTACCATTACACATTAGCGTAAGGGAGTATAACCCAAACGGGTAGTAAGACGTGATGCTAATAATAATAATAATATTAAAAATAAAAGACTTTTATCGAACATATACCTTTATAAAACCAATAGTTTTCAAGATATTGGAAAATATATTAATACCATTTTGTACAGACTACATATGTGTTACGCAATAATTATCTAATTCCATAGAGTAAGTAGATAAATAGGTATCTCAAAAAGTTTGTTCTTTTTTCTATAACATATTAGAGGAAATATTTGTACAACAATGATCTATCTTTACTATTTTAGACTCAATAATCAATATTCACATTTTTATTGGTCTAAATTATAAATGAGGAATTTAATTAAAAAAATGCGATAACCATAAGATGTACAACCCCTGATAAAATGTTGAAAATGTTAATACAAAGTGTTGACCCTTGTGAATTCAATATAGGTATTTTATTTTTGGTCCAAATATAAGTTACTAGTGAGGACTTTAATTCTTTAAAAATAAAATCATAAAATTTAAATACGAAAGTCAAAAAATGTATAACGTATGTATAACGCAATTTGTGCTCGGGTTTACTACTCTATATGAGTTCGTTTTGCATATATTACGAATGTTGAGTAAATATCTCCATTTAAAAAAATAGAGCGAGAAAGTCCGTGCGGAGCTCCGTACACTTTTTATTTTTTATTTGGAAGCGAGCACGTTGTCGCTATTTAGCCTTTTTACCTCTTCGCTCATCTTCTTTACTTACAGGTTCATCAATTTTCATGCACAAAATTACAATATTCAAAACATTTGATTATAGATTGATAAAACCGATAGACTAATTGAATAGAAAATATTTTGGTTTCACTAATAATTATAATTAATAGTTAAGACTTAGAAAAATTACTCTAAAAATATAAATATATATAAATAAAGAATTTACTTTAACAAATTAAACTGTTACTAAGTTTGTAGATGTATTAAGTGAAATTATAAGTCAAAAAGTATGATTAGGATTTACTTCTGGTGAAAAACATATTGTCAAACAATAATATTTGACATAAAATTAATCATGCAACATCAACTGGACTAAACACAAGTTGATGAAAAATCTAAAATAAATGTACTACACTTTAAAAATGTGTTACAAAAACTTACATATACAATAAAGTTAGAACAAAACAATGTTTTAAGTTCAGATATGTTTTGTTTAAAACCATATTTAAAAATATCCAACCACTTCTTAAATAAAGCGGGATTTCTAAACGTCTGCAACGCGTCTCAAGGCTCTCCCTATGTAGCACCCTTAACAGTCACAACATAATTTTTTCAACATAACTGAGAATAATTGTTTTAGCGTTTTTTATGCTTCGACAGTGTAATTCTTATAATGACACTGTGAGGATATTTACCTTCGAAAAGGTGACACTATTAACGCCTTAGACTGCCCGTCCAACGCTTAGTTTTTTTTGTGGTTACAAAATTATCAAAAGGTAGCACAGGTCACCAAGAAAACTAATGTAAAACTACAACAACAAAAATATTTAAAAGGAGCGACTTTTAAAATACGAGTTTGGCCCTAGACTGACCCACCTTGTTGCGTATTAAACAACTATGTTTATGAGTGTAGAGCGGTCCCGGGGCACAGATACAAGCTCGTCAATCTACCGCGGTGATCGAGGTATTTATACGCCAAGGTTATGTCACGTTATCATAACTACAAGATCTTCAATCTGCATTAGCGATTGAGGTCTTTATATGACAAGACTATGTCAAGCAATCATAACTTTTTCAGTCCGATTTATATAAGAAATAAAAGTAACTAAAACATGTGATCATGTTATCTTCAAATGTCACTATTCATAGATAACATCAATACATATGGCATACTGTTACTAATTAAATACACTTTGTACCCGCTATTGTTGCCAAATGGTCTAAGGCCTCACTCTCGTGCCTGCTTAGGATGGGAAGATCGGGGTTGAAATCCCGGTCAGGTCTACTGATGGTTTTCCCTAAATGTTTTCTCACTCTCCTTCCACGAAAATGCGGGTAGGTTACCTCTTAAAAACCTCCTTCCTCATTCATACCACATTAGATTAATTACTATCATGTAAGCGTATAACTTGAACCGCTAGTAAGATGCGGTATTAGTTTAACAATGTTGACATCAAAAATATATGTTTGTATTTTCTAAAAGTTCCTATCTACAATAATGATACTTTAGAAGCACTTCAATCTACCGCAGCGATCGAGATCCTGCGACAATACCGCCTAATTCACCTACATTTACCTTGACTGCAACGATACCTTCTTATTAATTTATCTTGGATGACACGTTAATAGACCTTTCCGCCACACATTTTATAGCATGCCGTATTGGTAATAACTTGTCGAAAAGAATAACTATACAGTTTTTTATTTTAAACAAGAGTTGTAGAGGACCAGATACTCTCATTAGATCTATATTGCTTTTCTTTGTGTGGAGCTGACACACCGCCATTTTCTTAACATTTCTAGGAAAGAAACACAAAGTCATAAAGTTATGTGCTTCTTTGGGGCCATTATTACCTGTTATATTTATTAGTGGTTTTTTTTGTTTTGTTGGGAAAGGTATACGTTTGGAATAGATTGATATTTTACTCGAATGAGCTTGTTTTCAACAAACGATGCGTTAAGGGGGCACAGTTTATATTTAATTCATATTAGACTAGCATTTTTTCTGGGTCTTAACTTCAGTTTAAGTTATAGCTACCACTATTTTTTACCGTAAAAGTGTATTCCACTATGACTTTATTGTTTCTAATGCGCACATTAGTATTGAATAAAGGCTTTATTTATCTTGCTTTGAAAACAACGGGTCACTATCGGTATAATGATAACGAATTTGATGATGAGTTTTATTTTCAAAGACTCCCGGGACATACAGTACTAAAGATTTACTTGGACCGAAATAATTCCCTGAAAATATATTTTCAACAGAAATATTACTATTAAGAAAAATGATGTGAGGAAGTACCAGGCAATTTTAAATAATCCCATAGAATAGACATTTCACCATGGCATATTCCACTCTAGTTTGTCTTCGGAAGAACTCAATAGATTTTGTATTAACTTGCCTTAAATCTCTATTTTTAAATGAATCCAATAATAAGCCTTGTAACAAATATTGCTCTTAGTGAAGATTAACTATAAGAACTAATTGGAATGCACCCTGTCGTAGCTTGACGAACACCAAAACTAAAGATTATTAAAGAGTGTGGAGAAATAAACTGTCATGTTTAGCTTGCGCCAATCGCCATTCCAGTCTGTTTTGCAAGTAAAGATTTGCACAGGCTTTTAAATACTTTGCAAGGATTTACTTGCGCGACAGTTAAGTTTATCACATGTATACACAAACAATGCACTGCAGCTGTTCTCTGCAAGTTGTGCCTGGCACGCCAATCGAGGTTTACACGTGCAAGCACAACTAGCGCGCACGTTTAGCTGGCGTGACAATTAGCTACTAGTGCAAATTATTCGTGCAAGCTGAACATAAGTCATTCAAACTCTTTAATTTGCATGCAAATAAAGGTGTACACTGTAATGTTGGCACGCCAGTAATGACTGGTGTCAGTAAAACATGATACTGGAAACCCCACTTTACATAATTAAAAATTGAGGGCAAAGCTTGCGCCTAACTAGGTGTGATAGGCTATTTAAAATAAACACCATCTGCTGACATAGTGCGGTGAACCGTTATGCTTTTTGCAGTGCCGTGATGTCTCTGTAATAGATGTATATTATTCCATACATTCGCTTTGGTGAAATGTAATTCTCTTGTATCCGTTATGTTTCTTATTTCGTATCACAATAAATTTAAAGTAAATTGTTGAGATCTAAAACAACTATAGGAACTAAATAAAATCTTCTTTAATAATAGACAAATACATTTGAGATTAGGCTTAAACTGAGTGAATTTTACTATGTATATTTATTAATATCCATTGTCCTACAGAAGAAAAAGATGACCTAGAAAAGTATAGTTTCTATGAGGAGCTAGAACACCTGTTTGACCAGTTCCCAACCTATCACAGGATAAGTGTGGTAGGTGACTTTACTGCAAAGGTAGGGAAGGAAGAATTCCTTAGGAGACCCGCATTATAGGAAAGGAAAGCTTGCATGATGTCAGTGATGATAATGGAATAAGATCAATAAATTTCGCCACTTCAAAGAATCTTTTTGTGAAAAGTACTTGCTTCAAGCAAGAAGGATATTCATAAATATACTTGGACCTTTCCAGAATGGAATACACATACTCAAATATATCACTTTCTGGTAGATAAAAGACGTCATACAAGCTTACTGAATGTCAGGTTTTACAGGGATGCAGATTGCGATTCAGACCACTACTTGATAGTAGCAACACTTAGGGAAAGTCTTTCAATAACAAAAAGGGGAAATTAGGTGAACAAGTTATAAATATATGATTTAGAAAAAATGACATATGAGAGTATAGGAATAGGTATCAAATTGAAATTTTAAATAGGTTTGCTGCTTGCTATAAACAGATATAGGAAATGTCATCATGCTAGGGTCACTTTAGTGAAACATGAGAATGGTTAGCTGATGGCAAACACAAGCGATGTTTTGGGTAGATGGAACGGCCACTTCAGCCATATTTTGAATGTTCGTGAAGGATCCGAATTGGGTAAAGTTATCGAAATCCATACTACTGAACCACTGGTTCCAAAGCCAAGTCTTAGGGAAGTCAAGAAACTATTAAGAAATTAAAGAACCATAAAGCTCCAGGTATAAATTCAATTCCATCAGAGCTAATAAAGGATGGTAGACTGGAGGTGAAATGTTAGTAACAGGTATTCATAAAATTCTATGTTCCAAATGGAACGATAAGGTATTAACTCAAGAATGGAAGAAAGTTGTCTAGGTATTATTATGATACCCATTAAAAAAAGAAATAAAACAATATAATAACCACTACTACCGAAATGCTATAACCTTTTATCAAACATAATTATAATGGGATTGACTACATACTCAAGGAAATAATTGGGGATCATCAAACAGATTGAGGATGATAATTTAAAGATTACTTCGAACAACGTATCATTTGACATAGTTAGTGAGTTTAATTATTTAAGAACCATTTAAACAAACAATAACGATAATAAATTGGAAATGAGGAAAAGAATATAGTCGGGAAATACATGATATTACTCGGTCAGTATGTTGTTGACATTTCACCTGCTTTCAAGGAATATAAGACTCAGAATATACCAAATAATATTATTATTATTATTAGCACCGCGTCTTACTACCCATTCGGGTTATACGCACTTACGCTAATGTGTAATGGTAGGGTGATTGTGAGATGAAATGAAGGACCTACAGTTTAACGTGGAATCCGAACCACGGTGGAGGCCTGGCATTCCCCACATTCACAAGATGTCTTGTCAGAGGTGAAGGAAGGGTTTGGTAATCAGATAAATCTTTGCCGGGACCGAGGATTGAACCCCGGCCGCCAGCATAGAAGTCTGACACCTTACCCCTAGACCACCAGGTCACCACCAAATAATAATTTTATCGGTTGTTCTTTATGGGTCTGAAACTTTGTCTCTTACTTTACACGACGAAAGAAAATGTAGGGTGTTTGATAACTAGTTGCTTAGGAAGATATTTAGTCCATAAAGAGATGAGGCTACTGTGGAGTGGAGGTGGTTATATAATGAAGAGTTACATATCCTGTACTCATCACAAAATATTGTTAGGATAATAAAGTCTTGTAGATTACAGTGGGCAGGCGATGCAGCGTGAATAGAAGAATCTAGAACCGTGTTCGTGGTATTGACTGGCAAACCCAATGGGAAGAGAACATTGGAAAGATCTAGATGCAGATGGGGAGGGGGGGGGGTGTAGAGCATTAGAATGGACCTCAAAGAGATAGGGTGTAATGAGGTGGACTGGATAGAACTAGCTCAAGATAGGGATACGAATATGTGGCAAACTTTTGTAAGTGCAGCAATAATTTTTCTAGTTCCTGATACCATAGAAATAAGCCATATTTATTTGTATCGCTAAAAAATTGTTTCAAGCATTTTTCGTACGGAACTTACCAAGTACTGGAAATTATTATAACAGAAGAATAAATATCAGGCAGCCTAGGTTACTAGAGCCATAGTATAAAGAGTTTATTCATTCTTCATAGCAAACCTTATGTATACATTTAGTCACAATTAGTTTTTACAATCAGAACACTTTTTATATTGTTGCAATGTATGTTTTACTTAATTATTTGATTTTATTATGGTCAATTGATCAGAGATTTTGATCCCTAATTAACTTTATTGGGTCAGAAACTTTTCTTGATCTAGGATAAAACAGAATGAGAGTCTGATGATTGTGCCTACTTCGGTGTCTGTACGGTCTAAGTTGTCACTCTCATTTTAGACTGGACTTCCGATGACAGGAAGATTGGAGCTCGAATCCCGGTCGACTGTACTGATTGTATATTTCCGAAATGTTTTTCCGCTTTCCCTCCATGCAAATGAGGGAACACTTCCCCTAAAATTCATAAGTCCTCATCTATAGCTCATTAACGTAATTAGTTCGTATGCGTATAATCTGAACAGGTAGTAAGACGTTGTGCTAAAATAAACGTTTAGCCGTCCATAAGGGCGTGGACAGTACCGTATTAATACACAGGTACATTGGGAAATTGTACAGACCCCCCGTGGTGAATTTATCACCAACTGAACATTTTTGATTATCATAACTATTCGATATATTATTAAATGACAAATTTAGTGAATACGATTTAAGGCCAGAAGTATGTGTCCAGGTTTAGATTGTAGTGATGTGAAGAAACGGAAATGAATGCGAAGTGTACGTATTACAAGATATAATAGATCAGAAGAGATAATTTTAAACAGAAGTGAAAAATTCAAGGTGGAAACATTCTTCCCTGTTCTAGACTCTATGAACTCTGACCTAACAAAAGATACAAAAGCTAATTCGTGGATTGGAACTCTGTTAAATGGGCTAAACAAAAAGTTTAAACATATGGCCAATGTGTATGACATGATGACCTTTTAAAATTTAAATGAATGCAAACATCTCAAACACTAAAGGGTTCTTGATGAAACATGTGAGACTATCCCTGCGTTGTGGAAACAAATTAATTTCGGTCAACTTGAAATATGTGTTTCCCAATGTTGGAATCACTCTCAGTGTGTTCATTCATATGCATGATGGAGATCAACTGTACAAAGGGTGACCTGGCGGTCTAGGGGTAAGGTGTCAGACTTCTGAGCTGACGGCCGGGGTTCAATCCTCGGTCCCGGCAAAGATTTATCTGATTACCAAACCCTTCCTTCACCTCTGACAAGACATCTTGTGAATGTGGGGAATGCCAGGCCTCCACCGTGGTTCGGATTCCACGTTAAACTGTAGGTCCTTCATTTCATCTCACATTCACCCTACCATTACACATTAGCGTAAGTGCGTATAACCCGAACGGGTAGTAAGACGCGGTGCTAATAATAATAATAATAATAATAATAATAATAATAATAATAACTGTACAAAGGAACGCTTATTTTCAAAACTGAAACTATAAAGAATCAATTTCTCAGCACAATGAGGCAGTAGAGTTTGAACTGGCTTTCTCATTCATGTGCATTCAAAATGACATCCCAAAGACCATAGATTTCAAGCTAATTATAAAACCATTCTCATAAAAAAAATTCACAAACATTATTGGTGATTAATAATAAATACTGTACGGTTAACCAATTAACTATCATTTAAATGTTGGAATTACTGTGTTTTTCAAGGATTATATTGTTCAAACGTTTCTGTTGATTAATCCTCACCTTACGTCTTTTTTTTGGTATGTTTAAACAAAGTTTTTGTTGAAAGTACCAATAAAGCTAAGGGTTTAATTTTATTGCCCTTTTACATTTTTACTTCCGCGAATTTAGGAGCACCAGGAGATTACATTTCCCCGGGCCTACATTGCTGTTAAGACGGCCCTAGAAGTGGATCCCTAATAATTCAAATAAATAATAAAGTTAATGAAAAATAGCTTCTTTCTTTGTTAATAAAATAAAGATCTCTAGATTGGAAAGATACATCAGGAGAAATGGATATGGAGAATGAAAATAGGGAAAGTTAAAAGTGTAGGGGTGATGATAAGTTAAGCCACTTTATACTTTACAAATATTTCAACAGTCCAATGAAGTGGACTTTTATTTTCGGACCCAGTATGCAAATTTTCAAAATCTTTGAATGCTGTAGGTTTTCTAAATATGTACTCTCATTTTTAAAATGCATATTTCAAACGTGATTTGTCGGGTTTTTATGAATCTACTGCAACATATATTACGTAAAATTTCTTCAATTTTTCAGAAAATCATAAAGTATTTATTTCTATAAATAACAATAAAAATCAGCATAAAAATGAAAAAACCATTTTAAATTTCCAAGATATGATTATCAATGAATATATGAATATTTATATACCATTACGGTGCACGTGAAATCATATACACATTGAATAATTGACCAAATCAATTTAAAATCAGGCAGGCATTATAACTTCTAGTCACCGAATCGGTCGCTTACGAAGCGAAGTAAGTTGTTTTTAAAATAAAACAAGACAACTAATATTTTATTGATTTTTTTTGTTTATAAGATTAGGAAATTATGGATATTTTATTTTTAAAAGCAGCGAACGCTGATTATCCTCCACACAGGTTAAGTGGGTTGGCGTGATACTTCTATCCATCTCTCAGCTGTGTGTGTGGGTAGATGGGGTGGGTAGGAGGATTATCTATCTCCACTTTACCCCTAACGGCTTGTCACCCATTCAAATACTATTGTTGCAGGTGTGAGAGTGATGGACAGCGGCCACGAGACGCTCTTCTCCGACGACTCCCCTTGCGACCTGGGGAACACGCCGTCCGCATGCTCCAGCAGTGGGCTGGGCAGCGCCTCTAGCGGCCACACGGGCAACCACGATCCCACCCCACCCAACATTACGCCCTACTCCGGGGTGCTGGGTAAGGTGAGTACTAACTCTGTTCCGCCATCTTACCCACGATCAAGGGTAAAATTATATTTTTCACCGTTTCGCCCCAAAAATATTTAGTTTGACTGTTTTTATGGTGTTTTTTTTCACGCAATTATACCGACCACCCGGGCTTTACGCATGTTTACGAGCTTGGGTAGGTATAAGTAGTTAGAGTAACTGTACGCGCAATTACGCAATTACGTAAAGGGGGGTTGAAAAATCATCGAGGAGAAAACATCCTCAGTATAAACATTCGGGATTATTATTCTGATTTCCGTCAACGGCGAACAAGTACCATTATAGTCTAAATAATACCTTAAACCACCCGGTCTCCGCTGCGGGTGGTACGCTAATTTCCCTTGTGACTAAATTCTTGACGTGACATAATAAGATGAGACTTGCTATCTCTCTGGTAAGCTTGTTTTATTTTAAATTTGTGGGCTACTATAGCTCTGTGTTTGGAAAACAATTGGATCAACAATAAAATTATATTAGGAAACCCTGAAAAAAAAGGGATATTTAAAAACATGTTTTTTTACAGTAAAAATGATTTTATTTAAATGCAAATAATACTTTTCAAAATATTTCTATATTATTTTCACTCATTATATTTACTCATTAATGCCGTCTGCCGACAACTTTCGATGGAGCAGGACCGCATAAACGAGAAAAAGATGGTGAGCCTAGGCACGAAATCCAAATAACCTGCACCAAGTGCACACTTGATCCTTAATAATGAAATAAAGATGCGGAAAGAATTAAAACTAGCCAAAAAACGCATACTATTAAGTCATCGAGATATTACTGAAAGTTTGTTTACTAACTCTTTTGGTTCCGAGTTAATGCTAAAGTTATATTTAATATAAATGAGTACACCTTAAGTTTTCTTATCTTCTTTAATGAGTCATAACCGATCTCACTTAGAGAGCAGCGTAGCGTCTTAAGGTTTCATTTTATAAATTTGTTTGAGGTATCTGACGTGCATTTTCTGAACCGAATGATAAAATCAGCACACTACTTTGATACTATCTTAAAACCTGAAAAGACACAACATCCCCGTCCATTAGCTTATCACTTTAGAAGGGGAAACAAATATTTTGCTAAAAATAAAAATTCTACGTTGTTAGGAATCGAACATAGTGTCCTTAAACCAGTAGAAAAGCATACTATCAATAGAGCTAAGCTGTCGCACTATCTTTACGTTAAATAAATTTGTAAATCGTGCTCTTGTAGGAGTCTTGGTTTAGAAAGCATTTATAATAATAATCATAATAATAATAAAAGGTAACTAATAATTATTTGAGGAGTATGAGATTTTAACATATGAGTAGTAGGGCAGACTACAAAATATATCATTTATTTGGTCTTGAAATTAGCTTGGAATGAGTAATAACTGTTGGCTTACTGCTAAACGTAAATGTTTAGAAGATGTATGAATGCTAACTGCATTAGAAGAAACTGTCAGTATTTTGCCAGTGCATTACTTGACAAAGAGAATAATGTGATCCAACCCTCCTTTTAGACTAGTGCCATTAAATACAGACTGTTCACGATATAGGTTTTTACCTGGATGACAGTTCGAAAATCATATGTTTAGGTTTTGGATTGCCAACACTTGTAAAAGATCACTGTTTTGTTATACGTGTAAAAAAATTTAATTACCTGTTATATATGACATTTAAAATAACATGCACTTAAGTTTTCTCATACTATTTTATTTTTTTAAATAATTTCTTTTTGTCCAACTCGAAACAATATTTTAAACATAATTAAAAGTACTTATTCTTCGTTTTGGAACGTTTTGGATTTTGTGGAATATAGTGCGCACATCAATACCTTTTATTACAGGCATCGCATTTACTTGGAAAAGAAAAAATTGTTGTTATTTTTTTACATACAATAAATAGTTTTACAATTATTTCATCTTACTTTGAAATATTTAACTGAATAAAATATTTTCATCAATTGCGTGTTTGCATCATTGTAAAAAACTTGTTTACCGTCATGTTCAACCATATGGTTTAAATTCGTCAGTGCCATTTTGAAGCTATGTTCTTTAGAAGTTTTTGTGAAAGTGGCGTGAATATTTTTTTAAAGTGGAATAACACGATAAATAAACTTTGTGTCCGTCCTCAAATAAATATATAAATAATATTGGCCTAAATTACTGTGGTTAACTATCACATTAATATATTACCATCTGTTTTCATTACAGTGATCCAAAGTGATAGATGTCAGCTGTTGGCGTAGTGATATATTAGGGATTACTTCTAGTAACATTTCGAACTGTCATCCAGATAAACTTAGCTCGTGAATGAATTATACTCTAAGCTATACGTGGACATTCACGACCAGCTAGCACACACAGAACGAACTATTTATCAATATGTTTGAGTGCCAGGAAAACTTAACTGTTTCTCAGCTAACCTTCATATAGTCAATCTTAAATCAATAGGATAAGGAAAGAATGCTTAAAGCAATTGTTGAAGGTTGGTTTTTTTGTTTTGTTTTTTAGCATCGCGTCCTACTTCCCGTTCTGGTAATACGCCTAAGTACTAATTGCTATAATTGGTTAGGAGTTGGAAAGGTTAAAGTTAGAGGAAGTGCACCCGCATTTGCGTAGAGAGACCGTATAAAACCATTTAGGAAAAACTACCCCAGTTCACCCAAGCGAGATTAGAATCTCGATTTCCCCGTCCACATCAGTCGAGCTAAACAGTAAGCTAGCGCGTTAGCTAACTACACCACCGAGGCGTGTCTGAGAGTTGTTGATAATCTCAGTGTGGTAAAAACATTATTGATTGAACTTAAAAATGAAAGCCCCAAATTAATAATAGATTATAGACCATTGTGATATCTGCTCGAGACACTCACAAAATAAAATATTTAATATCTTATATTAAACAGAATTACAAAGTAAAATAAATATTCTAGGAAATACGGTAAATAATTTATATTATACTGCTTCGGTATTCATGCGGACAAAAATTTCCTCAGTGATGGATGAAACAGGGTTCTAGTCTTGGCCGGGAATATTGAGACACGTTTACCTAAATTGTTTACCAGCTTCCCTCCAAGCATATGTAGTTACATCACCTTTAATTTGTATCTTTTTAATCACTATTCCCCAGTAATTAGTAGTAAATATGGTTGAAATAGTTAATATTATGTTACTCGTAAATATTCTCCTATAGTTCACTCTGGACTATAATATCCCCTTCGCGGAAGAACGGAATTTCACCTTCCGGCTGACCCACAAAATCCATTATAGCTAGGCCTGTTAGTATTTCTATGGACCCACAGCAAAATATCTGATTTAACTAATGTTAAAACCTGCCTGGATATAAAAACTACGTAAGCCTAGTTGAAAAAAAAAATTGCACTGCAATCGCTTATGTGGTTATAAATATCCTAGATAAAATATACACAAAATCCATCCAAAACTTTAACATGGACTCGAACCCCAAAACCTAGGTCTATCATGCTACAATTTCCCTGATTGATATCCTACAGAATAGAATTAACTACGGAATCAGTTGTTGACAAATATCCGGCTGGTACTTCACCGAGACTCACAACACAAAAAATTATTAAATCATGCTAAAACTTGCTTGGATAAATATTCTACAACAAAAAAAAAAAAGCTACATTTCAATCGGTTAAGTGGTTCCATAGATATATACAAATATCCTGTTGATACTTCACCGGGACTTACACCAAAACACCCGATTATAATTACTATACTAAAAAATGTCTGGATAAATACTCCACAGAATAATAAAAACAGTAATTTATGGTTCCATAAATGTATACAAGAAATCGACTGGCCTTTTCACCGGGACTCATACCTAAATACCTGATTATACACAAATAATGCTAAAACCTGCCTAGATATTGGTTCAGTACAAAAGTAAAAACCACACTGCAATTGGCTAAGTGGTTCCAAAGATCCTAAGTTACACATATAAATAAATCCGGCCGTATTTCTAGAGGAAAATCAAATCCTAACTCTATATTTGCGAGATACTCCCTTATCCTCCCTGATGAACAGAAATAAATGCACCGCAATAGGTTATGATATTTCAGGTATTTTTGGCTACTGACAGATATTCTTAAAAACCGTACCAAACTACAATATTATTTTACTTAAATATAATTTTATTCCAAACCTTAAGAAATCAGAGATATCATTAAATCCAAACAATATTTATTCTTGCTTTTCAATTATTATTTAAACCTCCTTACTCTGATATTATATTAATAATTGCCTACGACATGGCCAATTTTATTGTTTGGATTTCCAGAATTGATTTAGTAAAAAATACAGATTTGACAATAATAATCACAACTAACATCATACATTAAATTTATTAGAAAATTATAATCAACGTAAATGTTAATAAACTACGCCTTTTCTCAATCAAAGTAATACTTATTAAAGCTTTTTACTAATAGTTATATTGTAGCCGCTATGGTAACATTAAATAAAGTATGACCCGCCTCAGTAGCATAGTTGACTAACGCGCTAGTCGTGTTGAGCTCGACTGCTGAGGACGGGGAGATCGAGGTTCGAATCTCGGTCGGGTGAATTGAGAGTGGTTTTTCCTAAATGGTCTTCCACTCTCTCTCCACGCAAATGCGGGCTCACTTCCTTTAATTAAACCTTCCAAATTCCTAATCCATTAGCGTAATTAGTACTTAAAGCGTATAACCCGAACGGGTAGTAAGACGCAGGGCTAAATTTTAATAATAGTAAAAATAACGTATGGAATCGAACTATGGTCCCACAAAGTTATACACAGTCATAATAACTTTGAAGAAACAAATAAATTCACTTTTATAACTAAAATATGTCCAATGGATAAGATTTTATCAATATTTTTTTTTTGTCGAACCGGAAATGATATAAAATATTTTAAATCAGGATTGAAACCCTTAAATTACAGAAGTTTTTTAAACTCAGCTTCTTAAAACTAAATTAAAAGTCTTTTAGAGTCAATTTTATATTTACGTTACATGTATGGAATATAATAATTAATCATAAATAAATTTATAATTGGCTATAAACAGTAATGAAGATTCTGTAAAAGGGGAGACTTGCTTTATGCTACCATGTAAAAACCAATCAATGTG
Source organism: Timema monikensis (assembly GCA_902151445.1). Lineage (NCBI taxonomy): Eukaryota > Metazoa > Arthropoda > Insecta > Phasmatodea > Timematidae > Timema > Timema monikensis. The sequence continues at coordinate 35,471 of CABFVZ010001912.1, read as the reverse complement.
GGTAACAGTGCCAAAATAACGTTTGACGTGGTTAAATATTTAATAGCTAAAAAAAATATCAGCCCGTATGTTAATGAGAGCAAACATAATAAATTAGCTTAGTATATAAATAATAATTAGTGATTTTATCATGACCAGAACAATAAAGTAAAATTAATTTAGTAAATCAAACCATTTGGGCATCGCTAAAAGACATAACCTCTTCCCCATCACTCCTTCCCAACAGTCAAGAAATAATTTAAGGACTTAAGGCCTTCTCTAAGTCCGGCCTTGGGCGTAGCTAGGCAAACTATTTGGCAGTTATGTGTGAGGTATAGCATACCTTGTGGGCTGAACCAATAAGTTGCTACCTTTCAATTTCGACGGAGTGTACATCAAACTGATCGGTATAGTTGTCCAAGATATGTAAGGTCGTTGGGAAAAATCTTAGAATGTTATTGCTTGAAGAGATAAACCTTACCAGTGAATATTCTACACTTAAGATATAATTATCCAAGCTATGTAAAGTTGTTCAGACGAATCCTAGAATATTTTTGCTTGAACAGGTGAACCTTATCTAGAAAGATTCTACACGCTGGATCTGAGGATTAAACATCACATCCGGACTTAGATAATAAGATAAGTACTTTGGAGATAGGGTATATGTCAAATAGCTTAGGTTCAACTCTTCACACAAATCACAATCTCAAACTATTCATTGTGGGCTGATGATCTCAAACTTTTAAAAATCATCAATTCGATTCCTGATTGTTTGGATCTGCAAATAAACATAAATAGTTGATTAAGATGGTTTCATAAAAATTGAATGTCAATTAATAAATTTAAAACTAAGTCTATAGAATAAAATCGAGCAGAAGTCGAACTTTTGTTTCTTGGGAAATATATCAGGTGGCACCCGTCTCAGTGGTGTAGTTAGCTAATGTGCTAGTTTTGTGTTGATCTAGACTGCCGAGAGGGCGGGGAGATCAAGGTTCGAATCTCGGTTGGGTGAACTGGGGGTGGTTTTTCTAAATGGTTTTCCACTCTCCCTCCACACAAATTCGATTTCCCTTCCTCTAAATTCAACCTTTCCAATTCCTAACCCATTGACGTAATTAGTACTTAAACGTATAAACCGAACGGGTAGTAAGACGCGGTGCTAAATAAAAAAAACTGTAGAAATGTCACTCACTCAGCCATTTACAGCGTGCGCTTTACTATAATGAGTAATCTAGTCTGGGCAATTCGACATACCTCATCCTGGCATATTATGTTCTGGTAGTCTGTGTTGTATCCACATTTGGTACAGTCAAAACAAGAAATTTCATAAATTAGACATTTCAAATCTATTTTCACATTAATAAAATTAACGAATATAGTTAGTCTAAATAACCAAATTAATTCGAAATAATCATATTGTGTATTACAAAATAAGGTAAAATCAAATCTCCGGGATAGGAAAATAGAATTATCTTACTTATACACCATTGCTTAATAACTATGTAGTTTTATTAGGTACTATTTAAATTGCTTATAAAACAAAAATCATTTGTGTTTATTAGATTAGATTTCATTATGTACACTTCCATTATGTACACTTCATATGCATGTTTAGCTGGACTAAATTTCAACCCCACAATGGTAGCCGAGTGAAAAGCATAGATTAGCAAGTTTGACTCCCTTATAACTAGTAAACTGCAATGATTTGAAATTACTGAATCCATATTTATAGATTATAATTGTACACTTTTTAAAATAACGTAATAATATTTTTATTCACCAGTACCTTAAACATGCTATTTGTTTTAGATCTCCAAGTCGTTATTCTGCTTGGAAATTAAAAGCGGATTAGCTTCTTTATTAAAAAAAAATAATTGTGCTCTCCGTATTAGCCGATTCTTTTTGTTCTAAAATAAATATTTTTGGAAGACCTTCCTCAACAATTCAACTAATAAAAAGTATAATGTTAATACTGTGTATGGTTAAAAGACTAGATCCCTCTTTCCTTAAACAAATGCAGCCATGTTGTTATATATGGCCACAACTGAAAATTCTAAAATATTTGAGAGATTTTTTTTACGGTTTAAAACCCTAAAGTATTGTATTAGTATACGAAACTTTTATTAGGTTGCGCTATTAAAACAATTCCTTGAGAAAAAAAAAAAACACCATCTTATTTACCAATTAATATTAGTTCATTTGCGGGTCTTGTGCGCTGTATAAGTTATTCAAAACAATACTGGATGTGTCCATATTACATCGCACTTAGATCCACTAAACAATTATTTCAACCAATTAGAAGGGAGATTCCATTGATTTGAATTGGGTTTGTTTTGTTTCTAATATTGCGTCTTTTCAATATGGCATTTTTTATAACTAACTAAAATAATAGCTACTAATATTTATAATAATTATAATTTATTAATATTATAATTAAAATTACTTGACACATATAGCTATATTTTGCAAGAGTACTCTGCGAACGACATTTATGACTTATGAACATGCATCGCTTAAAACTATGGCCTTTTATTACAAATTACTCCTAAATTTACATTATATCTACTTGTTTTAATAATAATCTCCATAATTGTTGATTGTTCATACTATAATAGTCATCTTGTACTGAATTCAATTCTGAATTATCTGCGGAAACATCGCCCATGTTCACGGTCTGGTCCGGAAATGTCCGTGCGGTGAAGACTTGCCCCGTAACTCACGTCGCTACGGCCGGTAGAAGATATAAACACAACGGTGGTTATTATTCCTTTGAGACGCCTAGAGGGCAGTTACGCGTGCATCGTAATTTGCTGCTTTCTCTTTTTCTACGAGTCTTGATATCAACATTGTAGTAGAGGAAAAGATTACTATGAACCTTACGGCAAATATTCAAGTACAGACTACCTGAGTTGAGAGATGTTTGTTAACAAAATCAAATGTAAACATAATTAACTAAACATAATTTAAAAAACAACAACTAGAAGACCCACGACTCAGTGGAAGGCTGGTGAGACCGTAATTAAATTAAAAGTGGATCATGCACAGAGATAATAAAAAAATATTACCTCAACCAAGCAAATACCTTATATATAAACTTCTATGTGACCCACGGTCCTACAAAGGGTTTATAGAAATATACCCCAAAGGAAAGGGGGTTATGCATACATATAGTAAGTTATATCACCCCGACTAAGCCAATATCTTATGAATAAACTACTAGACGCATGGCATGGCGGATGAATGATGGAAATGTACTCAAATTGAAATTAGGTCATACATAAAGATAGTAATAAAATAAATCGACCAAGAAAATACCTTGTAAATAAACTGCTTGACAACTCATGACCTATAGTAGGTGTGAATACGTACAGTACATATGTGTGAGTTATAAGTCATGATAAAGTTTGGCCATATGCTAACAACTCTTTTTTAGGTCCACAACTTTGTTTCTCGTCATATTCTTGATAACTCTAATGGTTTAGAAGAAGTGTGAGTTATAAGTCATGATAAAGTTTGGCCATATGCTAACAACTCTTTTTTTAGGTCCACAACTTTGTTTCTCGTCATATTCTTGATAACTCTAATGGTTTAGAAGAAAATTGCATCACAATGTGACAGTTTTTTTGGGATTACCATTACAACCGCCTGTTAGTATTTAGGAATTCATTGCATGCAGCAACTTATTGTATGCAGCCATATAACTCAAAAACATACATTTATTCATTTCAAAATCTTAAGTAATAACGTTGACCTATTATTTGTATGATTATTTATAACATAAGTATATAATTTAACAAACGCCACTGGATGCTTTCTTATTATTTCTTGGTGAGTCGTTGGGCTCTCTATCCGCTAGTCTGAAGATAGCGGAGTTTATTTTTGTACCGACGTGGAGTCGAAGGTTGTTTGTAGATTCCTTAAGACCTTGGTGTATCTTAGTGTGGGGCACCATGTGGGCTTGTGGAAGTTGACCCACTTGGGGATCTCGTTGACTGACGTAGGACACGGACGTAAGGGAGAAGGAGTAAGGACGGGGGGAGTAGAAAGGGGTCTCAGATGATAGCCGACGGGACTCAGGGAAGAGATTGAGGGTTGGGGGAGCGCGTACAGTGGTTGATCCACTGGAATAAATGCTGGGAGAAAAGTACAGAGAAGTGTGGGGAGGTGAGTGGGAAAGGGTGTGGTTCGGAGAGTCAGGGGAGGTTAATCCCCGAGGTCCGACAGCCATGGTGGATAACGTCCCGTCCTGATAGTGCGTGGGTCCTTTGGTTGAGTACCCCATCCGTGAAGTGCTGGGCTCTGACGTGGTAGATTCGATAGTGCCGGTGGATTTGTTCTGCTTGTTCTTCCATCTCGTCTCTTGGGCTTTTCCGATCCATGTCGTTCCCGAGCCGGCTACTGAAGGAGTGAAGGTGGAATTGGAAACCGGGGGAAGGGTGGTTAAAGTGATAAGGGGAAGCAATCATTTATGATTGGTTCGGGGGAGGTGGGGAAAAGTCTAGGTGGAGAAGGAAAGGGGGAATGAGTGAGGGAAAGGGAGGGAGATAAAAGACCTCGGCACTCGAGATGACGCGGTGAGGTGGGGAGAGAAAGACACCTTGGCACTCAAGATGACGTGGTGAATTGGGGAAAGGAGACTCGGCAATCAAGATGGCGTGGTGAGATGGGAGAGAAACGAGACCTTGGGACTCAAGATGGCGTGGTGAATTGGGGAAAGGAGACTCGGCAATCAAGATGGCGTGGTGAGATGGGAGAGAAACAAGACCTCGGCACTCAAGATGGCTTGGTGAGGTGGGGAAGGAAGATAGAGGAGACCTCGACACTCAAGGTGGCGTAGTGAGGTAGGGAGAGAAAGGAGGCCTCGGAACTCAAGATGGCGTGGCGATTATTCTGAATAATCAATTCTTTCAAAATAATTCGAATTAAAAAAAAACCATTCGAAATAAAACAGTAGCTGATTTGACACGAGCTGGACGATTCATTCTCTTACCACTCCCTTGCCACAAGTACTGAGGAAAATCAACCTTATGAATATGATTGTTTCCAGGCTATCTCTATTCAGGTCTTCATTTCTATTAGGTTCATTTTCAATAAATACCCCCTATTGCTATACAATAATCGACCTTACGCTTTCGAATGATTCTAAGGCTAATTAATACAAAATTTAAGTAGTTGTACAGTTTAAAAATCGAATATCAGCCAATAATAATTCGAATGAAAATTACAAAATGATTCGATTATTTTGCTACACTACTACGTAGATTGTTCTTTTTCATTTCCTTTAAAATTTACCTTCCTAATTTAACTGAACGCAAATAGCACGAATTGTTTGAGAATTTTTTTAACGTTGAATTAAATTTATTAGATAGATAAGTATATACTTTTTATGTATTTAATAAAACATTTCCTGGCCGTAATATTGAGATCGTATTATATTTTTATTCATTGAAATAATTTTACATTCTTATAATACAAAATATCACTATCCAGAAAACTTATACGTGGTTGTTTGTCGAGTAGTAATTGTGTGTTTGATTCTAAGTGAATCTTTCAGGAAGCATATAATTGATTCAGATATTCAAATTAAAAGTGTTTTATCTCTTACCCGAGATATAAATAGGATTGTAAGCTTATATATATATATAATGTTTAGGCAATATTAAAGGGTTATTTATTTTGACTCTTTTAAACACAAAGAGGAACGTATGTTCTTTATTTAATTATTAATCGTACACTAAAGTATTTATATTAATTGCGAGGTACTTATGTGACTAATGCGTTCACTGTATAGTATTTTGTTGTGGCTGTACTTTGGTCTTTGCCACTGCCACAAGGAACTAAATACAGTAATATAAAAGTGTTGATAAGCTGCAAATGCAAAGGAATGCGTGTTGGGATATCCGACAGCAGGGTGAAGAGAATAGTAGCACAAAGCAAAACTAGCAACTAGTAACTACTTTTAGTTAGAAGTAGTTGACATCAAATTATTACCGACTCTTTACTGCTTCTTAAAATCATTCGAATGATTCTTTCGATTATATTTCAAAGACTCGAATGATTATTCGATTCTTAAAATCATTCGATTATGCCCATCACTAGGTCATCTTAGCTGGGAGCCAGCCGCTTTTATCTCCCTCAGCCTTACGTCAGATCGTGGCGGAGGGGTTGTTGGTGCGTCGCGCGCATCCCTTCTCCTGACGCAGCGCTGGACGGGTAGGGGTGGCGTATGCAAGAACGTACTAACGCCTAAACAAACCTGGTCCGTGCAAGGGCCGGCTATGACTGGGTTGGTTGGGGTATAGCAAATTACAGATAAGTTATAAGACAAATCAGACAAACAGTCGGTTGTGGGAGGAGACCCCAACAATAACATTTGATGTCTCGAGCAACGAACATCGACTGTATTTTTAAACTCATCGCAGCTAAGAAGCAGCATCGTAAACATCTATCTGCAATTGCCGACACCTTGACAAAGATTACCGGTATCAGCGGAGCAGATGCTTAGCTCATTGACATAGACTCAGAAGGTAGCACTATGGACCTTCGTTCTGGAAAGACAGTCTCGGCTCCAGTCAACCCTTCCACCTTTAATCTGAGCCCAATCCGTTCGCAGGGGGCCAGAGAATCACCAAATCGTCAAAATCGGAATTAAATCCGAGTACCGAGGATCTGACATCCAAGACTCCCCCACAGTCTCCCAGATCCATATAGAAAGGCGAGTCAGCAATGACGCCGAGTAGATTCCGATTGCTTAGCCCCGCCACCAGTCTAAGAAATCAAGTCTATTTCCGACACAGCACCGAGTACAACACAGAGGAAATGCCAGGAGAGGACTCCCAAAAGGTGATGGCGCCCTTTTAAGAGATGTCGCAAAAGCTAAACTCGAACCAACTAGAGGCAAGAGTTGACCAGCTAGCTCACCCTCAGCCTGTTCATCAGCCAGAAGCGACACCAGTTCAGCCGCAGGAACAACAACTGGCATAATGAATAGCAGCTCCTATTGTCCCAACGCGGGAAGCATGGGCTTCTATTCTCCCAGCAAAGAACCAACTGATAGATGTCGTTGAAGCCTCAGCTCTGCGGGTAACGTTGTCTCTTAAGACCAAGGTGGCAGAGCTCCCACCAAGACGGGACAAACACTAAGCCAACCTACTCCTTGCGATCGTGTCAAGATATTTGCTTGGGCCACATATATTTTACTGAATAAAGATTTGGCTTCGGCCGGGTTCTATTTCCATGGCGGCTGCTTTCCAGCCTTCCCCTCTAGATTCCACGCGCTCATGATCATAACCATTGGTTATATAAGCGGAACCTGGAGGGAGGTTCGGGGCAATTGGCTGTGGGAGGAGACCTCAACAATCATCGAGAATTTCAACCCAACTCCAAAATACTTGGAGTAGATAACACCACAGCACTAAACTGCACTACGACCAGCAAAGGATTAGTATTTGCAAACCCGGGGTTGGTTAAACTACACTTCTGGGCGATGAACGTCCTAAAAGAAGGGGATCTGAATACCTTCTGGGTGGAATCAGCGTTGAACCCAGCTGATCGAGCATCCAGGGAAGTGACGTTGTCAAGCGTCCTCTTAGACCCATCGACAGCGGAAGTGATGAGGGACTTTGATGTTCTCGAATTTTAAATAGGTGTTGTTCCTATGTTTTGTATTTTTGATAAAGGTTTAGCCGGTCTCCTTGTCTGCTGCTGGCTGACCTCTCGGATCTTCCCTTGATCTAGCGCGCCCGCAGAGTATAGAAGCGTGAGTCATGGGGGCTCATTCTAATCTGCGTCTGCGTCTAGATCTTCTCAATTGTTTCTTCCGATTGGGTTTGCCATTCGGTACTATAAACACGGTTCTAGGATCTCTTACTTGCGCTGCATGTCCTGCCCACCGTAATCTCAGAGACTTGATTATCTTAACAATGTTTTGTGCTAAGTATAGGGTATGTAACTTATCACTATGTAACCTCCTACACTACCCAGTAGCCTAATTTCTTTTTGTACCAAACCCTAAGAACCTTGGTTTTGAACAATCTAAATCTGCTTTCGTCAGGTAAGAGACCACGTTTCAGACCCATAGAGAGCAACTAGTAAAATTATTGTTTTGTATATTTTTAGTTTTAAATTTCTTGAAAGTAGGTGAAATATCGACAAACTACTAACCGAGAAATAGCATGCATTTTCCGACTGTATTATTTTCCTGATTTCGAATTTAATATGGTTATGGCTAATTAAAGTTGTTCCTAAATATTTAAAGTAATTAAGCCTACCAAACGATATATTGTTCGCAATACTCTCTAAATTATCTACCCCATTATATGTTCTCTGTGTGATCATATACTTCGGCTGATTCTACACTAGCGGTTAAAACGCGGCGGTTTTGCCGCTAGCTTACGCCCCCAAAATCTTAGATCTACACCTGACTGTCAAAACGTGACTGTTAAACAGCTACCATAACACTACTGATTCTACACTAGTGGTTTAAATGCCGCGGTTGTTGCTTCCACTTGTGTAGAATGGTTTAAAAATGGACATTGTACAAGCCGGCTGTATTGCGGGACTTAATTTGTTGGAGGAAACTCGCAAAAAATCTCGTAAAAGAAACGTTGGTGGACTCACCCCACATTATCGAACCGTCTCTCAACAGGACAGTTTCATATTATGTTTATGAATCACAGAATGTACCCAGAGAAGTTATTTTTTGTACTGTAGAAGGTCTGTGGTTTCATTTGATGTACTACTTGGCTTAGTAAATGAAAATATTTCAAAACGTGATACCATCTTGAGGAAGAGTATTATTCCTGCTGAAAGACTTGTGACATTGAGGCACAACTGGCTGTTAACGCCTGGTGTAGTTTGTTTCGCGTTTCTACCGCTAGGCGGTTTCATCGCCACTAGAGAGAGGTAGCGGTCAAAACGTTAGTCTAGACTCTAGACGAAAGTTTATTTTCTAACTTGATAACAAAGGTTTCATTCAAAGGCGCGGTTGCTAGCGTTTTAACCGCTAGTGTGGAATAGGCCTTTGTCTTTTCAGCGTTCACTTCTAAACCCGTTTCCTTAGTAGCCTCTAGTAAAATATCTGCATTTCTTGCAACAGCTTTCTTACTATTGACCAACAAATCAAAATCATCTACGTATCTTAACAATTGCATTTTACTGTTTAATGTGAACCCTTTCCTACTCTCTTGAATTACCCTAATAGTATACCACAATAAAAGATTAAAAAGTAATGTGGAAAGTGTATCTCCTTGTTTCAAACCATTATGTATTTTTAAATAGCTGATAATTGACATCCGACCCGTTCCCTGCCACGCGTATCAGTCAAACCTATAATAATAATATTATTATTATTATTATTATTATTATTATTATTATTATTATTATTATTATTATTATTATTATTATTATTATTATTAGCACCGCGTCTTACTACCAGTTCGGGCTATACGCACTTACGCTAATGTGTAATGGTAGGGTGATTGTGAGATGAAATGGAGGACCTACAGTTTAACGTGGAATCCGAACCACGGTGGAGGCCTGTCATTCCCCACATTTACAAGTTGTGATTAATACACGTCTTGTCAAAGGTGAAGGAAGGGTTTAAATCTATAGTACATTCACGATCTTAGCTTACTTGGATGTCAGCTCAAAAGGTTTCTAGAAATAGTCCCTAATATATCCCTACGCCAATGGCCGACATCTGTCACTTGGGATAGCTGTAACGAAAACATTTGGTAATTTATGAATGTTGTAGTTAACCACAGTAATTCAGGCCAATATTATTTATATTTATTTGAGGTTGGGCACAAAGCTTATTTATCGTTTTATTCTACTTAAAAATATATTATTCACAACATTTTCACACAAGGTCTAATGAATATAGTTTCAAACTGGTGACCGGCGAGTTTAAACCATGTGATTGAACGTGACGGAAACAAGTTATTTACAATAATTCACCCACGCAGTGGATACAAATATTTTGAAATACGATCAAATAATCTTAAAAAGTTTATTATGTATAAAAAATTACAAGTATTTTCTCTTTTCCAAGTAAATACGATGCCTGTGTTAAAAGGTATTACACATAATAGATAACAATCCAAAACGAAGAATAGGTACTTTTAACTACGTTTAAAATATTGTTTCGAATTGGATCAAAAGAATTTGTTGGACGTAATGAGATAGTATGAGAAAACTTCAGTTTATATTATTTTAAATGTAAAATATAAAATGTAATAAAAAAGCTTAACATTTATAACAAAACAGTGATCTTCTACAAGTGTTGGCAACCCAAAACCCAAACATATGATTTTTGAACTGTCATCCAGGTAAAAACCTATAATGAACAGACTCTCTTAATTAGCTTGACAAGATTTTTGAGTTTCCCAAACTTAAACTAAAATTCCATATAGTTTATTTATTTTAACTGCCTTTTTAAAATCCATGTATAATTGATGCACAGTCATGTTGTATTCCCAATTTTTTTTATAATATATGCCGAGTGGTAAAAATATATAGCTGTTTAGTTACAAGATGCTGGTTCTTGTACTTGTATCAAGATATGATTCAAAACTAATTTTGAACAAAATAATCATTATTACCGAATAAAGTCAAACAAACATAGTTTGAAAAGTTTTTATGCATAATAGATTGTAGTAGGAGTTCCAATAAGGTGCACGCAAATGACGGCCTTTGAAAACGGGCTGTGCAGGTTGAATCTTAAATAACACAATCTTGAAATCTTCTCTCAAAGATCGTAAAACCTGAGCGCCTCTTCCCCTCACTATTTTTCACTTTGCTAGATTACTTGTTTACCTCTTCCTAATCATTTCACTTACTCAAACAATATGGCTGTTTATAATGGTATTTAACTTCAATAAACAAATCATGATAAAAATAACAACAGATTCCAACAGTTCATGTAATGCTGAACAATCTCTTGTTTCAAATTGTGTAGGGTAGCGTGGTCATGTAGCCTACTCATGAAATGGTAGGCTGGTGATTATTTTATCTTCCCTCTAAATAACGTCCAACACATGCGTTATTTCTAACTGTTCATTTAATAATATAAAGGCTTTTCGTTAATTTATTTTAAAATATATTCATCAAATGCATGTATCCACTGGAAAATGTTTTAGAAATCTTTTTTGTTTACTTTTTCCTTTATCAAGAAATGTTATATTTATAAAATGTTCCCTAGACCGTCTCTCCATGAAACGTTATGTCCACGCTTGCGAACACTACAGTATATGAACTTTATTTTCACATTTAACTCGAAACTAATTTTAAAAACTAACAATGAACATTAGTTCAATAGTATACTTTGTATAAAGGGAAGTGGATGAATATTTGCTCATATAAAATATTACCTTGTGATTAAATATTTTTATTTTAAAAAGTAATTATCGGTATTTTCCTTGAATGGAATAGTTTTGTATAATTGTTTATGATATTCTAGTCTTAAGTAACACAATTTAAAAAACACCAGGCCTAGTCAATTCACCTTATTTTACAAAAATTTTTAGACTTTTCAGATATATATTGAAAATGGTAGGCCAACTTTGTAAGGTTGCGTTTTGATCCTTGTTTATTATCGTCGGGAACGTTCGATATTAGTGAAAGTGTTGCCTTAAGCTAAGACCATACAGAACCGACGCGCACCGCAACTCGCCGAATTTTCTAGCAAGTGGCTACACTAGCCAAATGTGACGGAAAATTCGAATGGGCGCCACTGCACTCCTGTCAAAGTCGTGTTGTGTAAATCATAGAAGAAAAATATTCAACGTGTTCGAGCTTCGGCATTGATGAATTTCTTCTTCTCTGTCTTCAGGAAGAGGAGAAGAAAGAGAGAATATGTAAGTGGGTTAATCCCATATATAAAAAACGAGAGGTAAGATGTTTAAGACTTTTAAAAATCCTAAACCAAACTACCAAGTTAATAAGTTTAGTATTGCCTTAATGAAATGTTTATTCAAAATTATAATAACGTAATTACCTTACTAATCAATGGCATGAAAACAAAGTTCAGAAGTTATCGAACATTTTCCAGAAACGCCAGTATTGTCATTGTCTGGTGCTGTGCAGAGCGGATTCGTGTAGCCATTTGCATTTAAAAACATGGATAGCATTCATTCGGAAGTTTACGGTGCGGTACGGGCAACACCTTTAGCTGGTCTTTTAGTGACAATGTTTTATTTCTTGTTTGGGACATTTGGAGTGTAAACGTTGCCGGCAAGAAATTTTGAATCCTACAAAAAGTATGAAGTCATATTTTTTATTGTTGAGATTTTAGTAAAGATTGCGAGGAGTAAAAAATCTACTTTTTTCATTAATATTAATTCGCAGTTTGGATTAAAATAATACCCTTCGCAAAAAACAAAGAGATTAGTACAGTATATAGCCAGTGAAGTGTAACACACCCAGAGGTCCTAGGTACGAGATACTGTGATCTTTCGTTATAAATAATTCTGTGGACGAGATTCTTGTATTATTCTTACTAATAATATTGCTGAGGTAGCTAAATAAACTTAAAAATAAATTAAAATATATCTTAAATACGATTATTAGTACAAGCAGGGAGAGGGAAAGTACACTATTTCACAACATGGGTGATGAAATGGCCCATTAAAGTATTTGCACGATCAATTTAGACTAGGGGGAGAAAAACAAAGAAACAAAACAAATGGATATACGATCGTGAATGAGTTGAAGAAAGAAAGAAAAAAACACCGGAAAGTCGTGTAAATGAAACCTCACAATGAACTCTTAACAAACATGCTAATTCATGCTTTTTAGCAAGCAAAGATTTGCAATGGTTTATCAAGACTTTTTTTTCAAAAGTCTCACTGATGTAATCTTGTCTTCATTTTTGTCCGCACGTTTACTGTGTTAGACCGCCTTTGTGTTCAACCAAGGCTACTCTCATGGGGTGATGAAGCGAGAGAAATCATTGTTACTGATAACTCTTTTTTTCAGTTAAAAAAACCCCAAGTTGTTACTTGTCTACGATATTACTCCCAGACCGACTATGTCTAGCCATTGACTCTATACCGAATGCGACCTATAACATTCTTAGTAAGAGTACTATGCGATTAGGAAACCTTCAAAAACTGTAAACAAACACAATATCAGCATATTCATAATGTGTAAAGTTAACAACATTTCTAACACCAAACATCAGGTTATAACTGCCTCTTAGTCACAGCTTATTAAGAGAGCTGCGCGTGCATCGGAGCAGTACGTACCAGTTTCAAACAGCTGTGTCTTGGCGAGTCTTCGCAATATCAAGTGTGAACGAAATCCATCAAACCGTTTCGACTCTGGTTTAAGGTACAAGTGCATAAAGACAGTCATATATGACTGTGCAAACCACGTTTTTAAGATCAGAAGCACGTCAAACGGCATAATCTCGGGGTTGAAAATGGTCATGATTACAATATTTTCTCTGCACGGGTAAGGGACGAGTAAGATGAAATTGTAAATGAAATGTACACGCGTTTGCGTGAAGGAAGAGTAGGAAACAATTTATAGGAAACCACCATCGGTACACCCTGCTCGGATTCAAACCCCAACCTCTCCATCACCTGCAAAACAGATTAGAAGTTTAGTTAGTGTGCCCCGCTATGGGGATTTTCCCTGAAATATCTGAGAAAGTGACTTCACTGACCATCGTTACAAAAGGGTTGTGCTGGTACCTTGTTAATTTGACACACACATGGACACATGAGTTCGTGTCACACGTGCGCCTGTTTGAGCTCGTGCGGGTCTCCGCCCCTCTCTCTCCTCCCCCTCTTTCCCAACTCCCGCCTGGAGGCTCATGGTCCAATCTTGTAGCGTGAGAACCTGCGCCACGGTCGTTTCACGGAGCGCCGCCGCTCCTGGCTATATCACCAGGCTGGTTATTAGTCCCCATAACAGTGGGCGCAAGAGCTCAGGCGTCGAATTAGCAATTTTTATAAGCATCGCGTCTTACTACCCGTCGAGTTTATACGCCAATGTTCTAATTACACTAATGTGTTAGAAAGGAGGAAGGTTTAATTTATAGGAAGTGCATCCGTATTTTCGTGGAGTGAGAGTGGAAAAATAATTTAGTGAAAACTACCCTCAGTGCACTCGACTGGGTTCTAACCCTGATCTCCGCGTCATTGGCAGTCTAGTCTAGCACGAGATAAGCGCGTTAGACCACGCGATCGCCGAAGTGGGTCGAAATCTTCTTGCCTGGTTTGATGGGTGGCGAGGAAGGTCGAGTTTCCAATCCCAGCCGGGTGCTCCAAGGGTGATTTTTCCTAAATTAATACCCACTTTGCCGCGACATAAATGAGGGTATATTTTCTTTTAATTTTACTTTCCTCTTCCACGCCCCATCACTGTAAAGAGTATACGAGACACAATTTAAAACTCCTTTTACCCATGAATGATTCACTATATAGTCATAAATCCGTAAAATCAATCACTCGAAAACAAAACGGTTCAGTCAGATAAATCTTTGTAATATTGCACACAAAGTGTATGAGCTATGCTGAAGTTAAATATCACAAACTTTTTTATTGAAAATTGTTATTGTGTAATCGCCATGACATAAATTGGGGTGTTTGTTTTATTTTAACATTGTAATGTTGTGTATTGCGAGTGACATAACTGGTATAGCAACGTGCCCTCTTGGCAATCAGGCCAAATTGCAGTATATATCGTGTTATTTTTTGAGCTAACAGGGCTGACAATTTAACAACGATTATAAAGGATCTCACTGTCCATTTTGGAACTGCGTGGGTTAGGACGCCGGATCATCGATTACGTGTACCGTCGGACGTGGCCAAAGTTATGGATCTAGTGATCTACTCCAGGGAAGGAAAATACTTTGCTTTCTATTATGGAGCCATAGGATTATTGTTTGTTCCATTGGTAAAAAATTAAAAGCCTATTTTGTGTTTTAATAGTCAAATTAAATTGCATATAAAACTTATAGTCCTTTCGCTGACTGAAACTGAGTTTTTCATCAAAATAAGTTTTCTAGCACCACGTTTTACTATCCTTTTGGGTTATACAAATATGTATTATTTACTTAAATGATTTTAAGGATTAGAAAGATTATATTTAGTGGAAGTGTACCCGCATCTGCGTGAAAAAAAACCCACCCTTAGTGCACCCGACCGGGATCAATCTCCGATCTCCCCGTCTTCGGCAGTTTAGTTTAACATAATAGTAGCGTGTTAGACAACGTGGGGCACTTCATAATCTGAGGATATTTTGTTTGAAGTGTTATTGAAATATTACTGCTTACGTTGGGCGCTAATTATGATGTTTTGGACGTCTCTCTCCGTGTCGATCGATGAATTATGGATCTGGTTCGTCGCATTGGGCGTCGATTGAAGTTATACCGTTTAATTAGCTGATAATTGCCCCGTGGTCGAGCACTAATTAAAGCGGTCCGGTATTTTGATGTGGTGAGTTAATTGGTATTTATAGCCCCGTGATCGAGCGCCAATTAAAGAATTATTGGTGATTTAAATCTTGTATAATTAATACACACTTATCATGTTGACATGTTTTTTATTTCTAAATCTCAGTTTATTTCAGGAGAAAATAGATCATGTCGTCGGCGAACTATTTACGCGACCTATAGTATGATCATAGGGATCGTGGACAGGAGTTGCAGTCCGAGTAGTTTAAGGACTGGACTCCAAGTGAGGTTCAATTGCACCATCTTTCGTATGTATCCATTACTCATGGAAGCTTCGAAAATGTCGTGTTATAAAAAATTAAAATACAAGACAAAAACATCTCGGTGTCACTAGAAGCTTCGAGAGCCGGAAACTGACTCAAATTACCTTTTAAAATCTCTATTCGAACTTTCCAGAAGAGGAAGTTATTATTTAAAAATCTTATATTGTCAATTTGAGTTGACTAACGTGATGCGCTCTGACGTCACTTACAGTAGCTTGTGCCTTTTTGGAAGAAGAAGTGCTTCAAGCGCCATGTAATAGATTATAATTTAAATGAAATAAGATACGTTTATAAAATTAGGACGATATTATTGTCAATGCTTTCACATATTCTTTAGGGTCAAATCAGTAACATTACATGTTGAATGAGAAGTTAGTAGCTACTTTAGAACAAAGCCAGCCGCCAGGAATGTAAATGTCCATCAGTTAGACAGCTTCGATATTTATATTTGTATAGCCTTCAGTTGATAAATAAACTGCAAGCCCTCTCTTTCATTTTCTTTCTTTCAATTTATTTCAATCGATCACCAGGCGATCGACTGTTTGGCCATCTCTGGTCTATAAGGCCAGGAGTAGCCTGGCCCTTCTTGTGTCTACTCCTTTGAAACAACCTAAAAATTGTTTTTGAATGTGTCTGTTTTTTTTAACTACGGGTCAGGCATTCCTTATCACTCACTACAGCTAAAAAAATATCCCATTGCTTTATTTTGAGAAAAAGAAGGCACCTCAACAACCGTTGGACCAGGCTACTCCTTGTTAAACTATAAGCACTAAACTACCCCTTCCATTCCATTTTGTTTTCTCTCCCTTTCTAAAGAGAACTAAGCTCAGAACTTCTTCACCGATATTTTTAAAAGTATATAGTTGCATTACAGGAGAAACCAATTAAGGAAACTTGACTTTGTACCATTAATAACTCTACCTCAATGGCGCACCCAGAAATTTACTAGAGGTGAGTTAGGGTCAAATATGTTTCAAAGCTATTAGTCCGGAACCTTTTTACATTTGGAAATTTTAGCTACTTTTAAAACTGGTTCATAAAATTTAGCTTATATATCTAACACATCTGCAATGTTTTATGTTAGAGTTATACTTAATTATTTACGCCTACATCTGTGAGCACGTGGGTTAATTGGAAGGCTTTTATGATCTGGTTTGCTGGTGACGAGGAGGTCGGGCTCAAATATAGGCCGGGTGAACTGAAGGAGGTTTTCTCTAAATCGTTTTTCATTCTCCTTTCATGGAGATGTGGGTACATTTCCTCTCTGTTTCTTTCTACCTCCTTCACCCATAACACACTAACGTAATTAAAATACGTATAGCCCGAATGGGTAGTAAGATAGGTGGAACATATAATACTGGTGAAATGTGATGGTATACGTAGTTAGGCTGGGCGCACACCAATAAAACACAGAAAAATAAAGCAAAAGCGTTTTTGATTTATTATGCCTCAAAAACATTAATTCAATGTATTCAAATGGGACTGCCGCACACCGGTTAGTCAAAATAAAAAAAGCTTTAAATAAAATAGTTTTGGCATCTTTCAAAACGCAAAATCGCTAAAAACAGAACAAAGCGCAAGTAGTCATGCCTGAAGCCGAAACACAAGATAAAACATTTCTATATGCGCATGCGCCAACCATCCCAGCAAGCTTGGTCACAGTACATGCACGGTGCACGCCCAGTCTAGCAATATATTATCATAGAGTTAGACGCTGATAAGCTGATCGTGTTAGTGCCAGCTAGACCCCCTCTGTATGATTACACAGTGAAAGAGCACCACAACATAGATATATTGGACACTCTTTGGCAGGAAATAGAAATTGAAATGGGTGCACCCAACAACTTCTCTCAGGATTTGTTCCGAGTCCAACAACCACTGTCACATAACCACAGCAACGTCCTCGTAAGACATTTTACAGCAACTGGAACACTGCAGTCTTCATTCACTCCAGTGCTTTGTTTCGCTGTGCTTTTTAGGTCTGCAGCAAAAGTTTTTTTTTTGGAAAAAACATGTTTTAAGCCATTACAAAACAGTTTAAAGCAAACAGTTTTTCTTTAAGAAAAGATGCTTTTGTTTTGTTTTGCTGTGCTTTTTTGGTGTGCGCCCAGTTTGGAGAACTTAGGTTAATTTAAATAAAAAGATCTTCAGTTGAAAACAACAATTAATTAAATGTATAAATCCGTTGTTATATTTTTATTATCTCGCAGCCGTTAGAAGAGTGAAAGTATTGTGACTGTAAAAAAAATAAATCTATATGTAGATATATGTTGACGTTTCATGACTCCTTTACTCCGAAAAAATTGTTTTAGGGATGCCCTTCTGTATATCTGCCTGTATCTCAGTCTAGAGCTGAAACCAATTTACTGATTGGGCTAAAACTTGGTATCTATAGTTTTCATAAAGTTCCCCCGAGGAGTTTAAAGGACCCGTTCGGGCTCTACATATTTACACTAATAGTGTATGGATGAGAAAGGCATAGGAAATGTATACATGCTACTTGCAAGAAGAGAGAGGGAAATTATTCATAGATGAAACATCATCAGTACACCCGGCTGGGATTCAAACCTCTACGTCTCCTCGTCACCGGCAAACCTGGATAGACTAGCTTGGCGTTCAGTCCGCGTTACCGCCGATGTGATTAAAACATTTTGAAGGCAAAATTTTTTTTTACTATGTTTTCTTGAACCTCCTTTTTTTCTACCGCGATTTCACTATAATTACGTTTTGAAACGCCATACAAGGCTCTTTTTATGGTGATCCGACTATACATGCGCAGTTTTATTCCGGAGTCAGGAGAAGACACCAGTCTTGAGGGCAGCACGCTGCCCGCGGGCTAAACATCGCTTTCCCCTTCTAATCCCCCATTAATGGTCTGGCTAGGTAGGGCTGCTAGACCTTGTTCCAAGACTCTGGGTCTATAGACGAGCGTGATTATAGCCCATTCCAAGGCGCGGTGATAAATGAGCGAAGGAGAGGGTTGACCTAGTGAAGGCAAAATGGGTGGGAGGAGGAGGATGGAGGTAATTTTCAGTGGCATGCCAGGACCTTTTGACGAGCAGATGGGGCCACTCCTCCCTCTAACCCTCTACATGATGTGTTGCATTCAAGGAGAGAGGGGAAAATTCCGGTAATCATCAATATCTCACATTACTTTTCAGGTGTTAGAAAACTTTAAATGGTGGGGTAATTTTTAATTTTGTTTCAAAGATATTATTATTATTATTAGCACCGCGCCTTACTACCCGTTCGGGTTATACGCACTTACGCTAATGTGTAATGGTAGGGTGATTATGAGATGAAATGAAGGACCTACAGTTTAACGTGGAATCCGAACCACGGTGGCGGCCTGGCATTCCACACATTCACAAGATGTCTTGTCAGAGGTGTAGGAAGGGTTTGGAAATCAGATAAATCTGTGCCGGGACCGAGGATCGAACCCCGGCCGCCAGCATAGAAGTCTGACACCGTACCCCTAGACCACCAGGTCACCCGTTTCAAAGATAGGTAGGTATTTGATAAATAATCCCAAAAGTTTAAAATAAACCAGACAATATTAAGGATGCCGCCTAACGGAACGCCGAAATGCGTTGCAGACGTCCAGGAATTCAGCATGGTTTGTTATTTCAAAATATGTTTCACACCAAAATGAAGACGAGGGAACGCGAGAAAAGGTTGGTGTTTTTGCAGTCTTTATATAAAACCTTTTTTGTTCAAACTAAATAAAGTATTGCTTCAGTACATATATAGAATTTAATTGTCTACACGTGGCGATATCAACAGTTCTTAAATATCTGTCAAGGGGGTCCTGGAATTTAATGACAACTTTTTCTTTTCATTTAAAAAGTTTGTCATCTAATGCCGCTATACTCATGAGTCATGACAGATATTGAACAACTGTTTAGGTCACCATTTGGAGTAAGTTAATCCCTATATTTGTACTGAAGCAATATTTTATTTTAATTACTATGTTGACCAAAAAAAGTTTTGTTATAAGAACTGCAAAAAGCACAGATATTTTCTTGCGTTTCCTACATACGCACCTTAACATATCTATTCGGCACCAAAAACCCTACATTTTAAGTTTTATAGCTTGAATTGTTCTGTCAGTTAGAAATTGAAAATATGAAGAACCTTTATTCAAAGGTATGATCAAACTAGGCTATGCATTTATCTAAACTCGAATGGGTATCAAATTTCCATAAAAATTCTATTTCTTGACATAATTACCATTAACACGGCTGCCAACATGTTTTGTCTAGTCAAAAGGCGGTTAGCATGCACACGTACTGTCAGATGTAGATAGGAAGACAACTTTTTACAGTTATTACATATGTTCAAACAATGTTAATATATTTATGTCCTTATATTTATTCAATTGTCACTTTTAATAGATGTAATGTTAAAATAATATCACTTTTTATCGTTAAAAAATATTTGTATACAAAGGGTTTTACTTCCAGAATCCTACCATAATTTTTGTGTTATAACTGTAAAGGTGTAGCCAGTGGCGGTGGTACCGGGGGGGCTACGTAGGCCTACTCTTCACAATTTCAACACAAAAACTATTACAAGATTCTGGTAGGATTTTTTTAGTAAAATATAATCATATTGGCATCCCCCCCCCCTCCTTGGAAAAATCTCCTCCTCGTCAGCCTGAAATAAATTTGTCACCTCTAGATTTATTTCACTCCCCTTTGATATTCTCGAATATTAAGCTTTAGCATGGCCTTGCATCAAATTTTATATAGCTTCTAACGACATCCAATTTTAAAACATTTTTCCATGAAGTATCTATTTATTTAATTCAGTGTTATGGTTATTTATAATTTCAATATACTCAGTAAGTGAGTAAAAATGATTGTTTTAATTTTAAATAGTTACAAAATTAAAACAATATTAATTAGTTAATATGCTACTCTGAAATATTCTACTTTGGATACAAAAAATGTTTAATGTGAAAAACAAAAGGTTTGCGAAAATTCTTACAAGGGTGCCAAGAAATTCTAATCCTCTTCACAAGGTTGCCACGAACCTAGAAAGGTTGAGAATTCCTGATTTAGAGGAAATAAACAAATTTATATTTTGAACCTCGTTTTAATACTCGTTAGGGCTATCCCCATTTAATTGCACTACTGTGGTAAGAATGAGGAAAATAGACTCGAATGGAAATTTACCCAAATTTGCGTAGAGGGATAGTGGAAAACTTTTTTAGGAAAATCACCCGCAGAACAGCTAGCTGGGAATCGAGCTCAAGCCTTCCCGTCACCATGAAACCGGACCAAGCGAGCTTGACGTTTATTCCGTGTGTTCACCGATACGGGTAATAAGTATGCTATTTTTTAAGATAATCTTCGTATTCAGTTTTCACTATTGTATATATATTATATGCCATAGTAACTTGTAATAAATTAACTTCACAAATCAATTAGTTGCGATATTTTCATATTATATGAATTCATTTAGTGGGTCGAGTAAAGTACGGCTTGTTTATATAAACTGTATAGTTATTAATCTTGACGTTAATATTTTTCAAAACAACAAGTGAAAAACACGTCATGTGTCCCCAACTGGGATTTAAACCCTTGCCTCCCTGATGTTTGTTAAGTTTTGGCTTTGACCTGTAGTGTCAAGGGTGAATGTTGTTAACCGTGCTAGAACGATTCATTTCTCTATCTTTCCCCACCCAACTTTCAGACCGGCGTTTTCTGCCTCACAGAAGATAATAATTTTTTGCTTATCTAGTATGTTAAAAAGGATTCAAGTACCTATTATTTTATCGCGTGGAAGTTTTTGAGTGGATGAATAACACAAGTCTTAACCCTGGGAAGACGTATCATCATAGGTTAAAAGGTAGAGCGATAGTGTGCTCGGGACTAAACTATCGGTCCACTAAGCATTCACTAACGTTCTTGCATATCGACCCTACTCCCAAGTGAGTTCTTGAGATCCAAAGTAGATATATTTCAGTGTGTTAGATGTGAAGGGTTTCTTGGACGGGGTCATTTTATCATATTTACTCTTTTGGAACTCAATTCAGCCCATGGCCAATTTATAACGTGCACGATTTCTTTGACTCTTGGTGACTTATATCCCTTATTAACTCTTAAGCATGTATTTCTCACGGTCTGGTCCTCCTTCAAAAAGAATCTGAACCAGTTTTTGTTCTTTTTGTATACAGAACAAAGTGGTCCAGTGATATACCGCAGTTCAGCCGTTGTTGCTGGCTATGGGAAAAGGGGGAGAACTAATAATAAGCCACCCAGAGCGAAAGGTTGGAATCCCGGATGTGTCTAGGGCCACCACTGGTGTCCTATTAACATTCTGGTGACGTCACAGCCACAGAGGCTGTTCGAGACTGTCGCCATTGTCTGGGCGGTCTATTCCGCGTCAATTCAATATCGCAACACGACCTTTTTTATTTTACTAATGAAGGTTGCTTGCCTTCCTCGAGTGGGATCTACCGGCAAGGCTAGGTGTGTGGTCATCACGTCTGACTCTTAGCCTAATGGCCATGGACCGGTCTTTACCAGATGCACTAGAGATTTTTGTTACAAAATATTGTTTATCATTCTACTTTTAGGATTACCTTGAACTTCACCTTCCGAATCCTGCTCCTTAAATATTCCATAACTCGTATTGATGGGCTCGTGGACCAGGCGTAAAGTCATTTAGTCTATTGTTCTGCTAACCAACCAAGGAGGTCGGGGTCCAAATTACAGCGGATACACTGAGAATGTGTTTTCCTATATGGTTTTCCACTTTACTTCCACGCAAATGCCGATTTATTTATTCAAATTATTTCCTCCCCTCTACCCCATTAGTGTAAACGTGTGGATATCTTAGATGGATAGTAAGACGTGGTGCATAGAAAAAAATCTTAGTCATGATTGATAAAGAGGTTACGTGGTTTGAATCCTGAACTCCTGAATTGTTTATTTACCAAGCTATTAATATGTTGACACTTTTAGAATAATATACTAGCTAAAATAATTTGGGCTACGACACCTTTCTAGGCCTAAGTCGGTAGAGTGTCGGTCTACTAAGCTAAGGGTCCCGGGTTCAATTCCCGGCATGGTTGGAAATTCTATCATTGGTGAAAATGTGGGTTTCACCATTTACAATGAGGAATTAATGGTTGTAGGCTATCTGTTATAGAAGTTTATGATTGTTTATAAGTCGTGTGCTGATATAATCAGTCGGTTCAGAAATTTCTATTAAATACCTCAAATAAAGAAAATAATTATTTGTGTTTAAAATGATGTCCACACAAAAGCTGCTATTAACGTAAAGGTTTCCACACACCGATTCGGCGGCGATGGCGGTCAAAGGTGATCAAGATCGCACACGAAAGCTTTCAGTTCGCTGCTCAGAACCTACAAATATATCGTATTCCTTTTAGAAAAATATAATTTAAATTTAACGCATCAATAAGACATCACAAAGCTATGATGATAAGCACAAGTCCATTAATCTACTTTATCTAATATCTACTATAGGAGAAAGATAAGATAGTAAAGTACTAAGATTGTTAAGAATATTTTAGAATTCTTATATTCAGGAAAAATCTAAAGAAATATTAATTGAAAGGGAAAACGGGTGTCGCGGAAAATAGTTTGAACACATCCATTAGATAATGTAGAATATATTTGAACACCACCACCACCTTTACATTCTATAATTAAATCATAAAAACTAATGAAAGAGAATACAATATTATAGGAAAGCCAAGGTAATTGAGGAGCTTTGTTGTGTAAGAGTGTTGAAACAGCATTGAATGAACAATGGAATGTAAATTAAAATAATTATAGTTGATAACCAAATTTCTTTAATCAATATTTATTTATTTACACTATTTATCCCGATTCCTAGCATGTAGTTCGGGACCTAGATCTACATCTTGAATTAACATTACATCTTTTAGCTATGTTCTTTTTTTTTAAATACAATAATAAATTTAGAATAAACACCTAAATCTAAAAGTCCGATTTGTCTTTCTTTCATATACCTAACCTACTAGTTGGTCCGCCCCGGGTATATTACACCCCCGGTAGCCTGCCCCGCTGGGTGTCCCACTGCACTCTGGATCTAATAGCCCCTAAATTGGTGAGAGCCCCAGTTGGGGTGGGCATCCCCTTCCCCGCCACCTGGGGAGGCGCCCTACCGGAGATTTCGCTCTACTTACCACCCACAATATCACTGTGACCTATGTGCTTACAACTAACTTAACCAAATGATTTATAAAAATACTTAATACTAACTTAACCTAAATACAAGTCCTTCTTATAGTTGGCTGCAGGGTCTTTCAGTTGTTATCACCGATCCATTTTCTGAACTGAGAGCAGCCATCCGTTGAATCGGTGGACGGATCAGATGCCCAACAGCTCCAGCCCAGCATCACACACTTGTCGCCAAGTGGGCTGGACCCTATGAGTTGATTCTCCCGTCTGAAGAGGTTGTTCTCTTGTACTCCCTAGCTGGTATCAAGGCGCCCTCCAGTTGATCAGCAGTTCACACTACTGGAATACAGAGAGAACTCCTTCACTCAGCTAGGCTACAGTTTGCCTGGAGATCCCCACCACATTCTACCCAACCAGCCGATAATCCAATTTGTCTTTGTCACATCTATTGACTTATTCAAGTCGTACCGCTATGTGTCATCCATATCTGTTGTAATGTCACTGTATTCTCTCATGTCACTGTCGTTCTCCGTCCTGTACCCTTGTCTTAAGATGACCAGTTTATTTTGTCCTCTATTTTTCATTGCAGTTAAGTACTTATCTCTTTCGTATTTGAACACATTATCCACGATTGCATCCAGGAGACTCCATTGGTCCACGCCACGCAGTATGTGATAAATCGTGCTCGCTTGCAACGGTATCTGTAGGTTCATTCTATCTTCCAACGTCTCAATACACTCCAGCACGACGTGTTCCGGCTTCACCCCCCTACCACAATCGCAAATTCCTGTATCCGTCAGTCGTCTAGCGAAGAAATCGGCCTTATATGGACCATACCCAGTAATAAAATGTACCAAACCTGGAGAAGGCTGCAAGTACTACATTCCCAACCGTTCAGCAACACTTGGAAACATCTTATGCGTTCTTCTTTCTGTTTTGCTCCGCTCCCACTCGTCTTGCCACTCCTCTTCCAGATATTTCCCGACCTGAAGTCCCGTTGTTATCCCTGCTCTCGTGAGGTTAACCACTTTCTCCATATCCACCTTCCTTATCCAATACATTGCCGCTCTTCTCCTTACCTCTAAGTCCAAGGGCCAGATAGCCTCAAAAGTACACTTCTCTGAAGGCTTCTGATTTTCCTTCTGATTTTGTTTGAGCCAATGGGCCCACGCGCCAGCTCCACAACCCACAATGGATACCAGCATAAACATAGCCTGGTGATACAATCTGATCAGCCTCATAGACAGTTTAAATATGCCCTGCCCTGTGCTGATGATCTTATTCATAGCCCGCAAAGCTTTTCCACATGCGTTTTCCACGTGCGTCAAGAAGTCACGCCTCTCATCCAGCATCACGCCCAGGTATCTGGTATCCTTGCTTCATATTATCGTCTGTCCGTCAATCTTAACCCTCGGGTTTCTCTTGAGTACCTCCTGAATAGCAATTAAGTTGTCTTTGCAGGAGCTAAGCTCAGTTTTACCTTTTTACACCAAGAGTTCACCCCAGTGAAAACTGCGTCACTCTTGGCTTCAAATTCTCTTCTATATGTTGCTTATGAGTATATCGTCCGCAAAGGCAACACGCCCCCGCCGTTTCAGGGAGTGACTCCATCTCCCCTAAACCAGGTTTGAGTGCTACGTCCCAAAAGATCGGCCCACAGACCGATCCCTGGGGACATCCTTTCGTAAGTTTTTTGCTTACTGTAATTCCTGGACATCTCAGGTTCGCGTATCTTCCCCTACAGTAGTCCATAAGACTCCTATATAGGTTCCCCGGACATCTAATTTCTCTCAGCCTCCCGAATAGCGCCAGCCACCACAAGTTGTCAAACGCTCCCGAAATGTCCACAAATATCTCCATTACGTATTTACCTCTAACCCTATCTTCAAGACTCATGGCCTCACAGATAGCGTCCTCCGCAGACCTGCCCCTCCTGAAACCGTACTGTTGTTGATGCAGCCTCACATCATCGCTATGTTTTTGCAATCTATTGCACAGGATCTTTTCTTGCAATTTTCCGCATTTATTTAAGAGATATATCGGTCTGTACGATATCGGGAGTTGAGAATTCATATCCTCTCCCTTACTCAGGATAACTACCTCACTTTGCTTTCAATCAATGTCTGCAAACTTATTAATATTTTGTAACAGTAAGGATATTTCAAATAATGTTGTTATATTAACATAAACATGTTGCATTTTATGTAAGATGGTCAACATTTATTTCACAAGGGTACACGCACAGTCCCAGACATTATAAATATAATTTTTTCCACTACTTTTTACCAATTGGTTTTGAAAAACTTTTATAAAACAAAATAAAAATATTATCAAACTTCGACGCCACATGGAAAGACGCAAGGACAACGTTCTAAAATAGTGGTACTTGAATGACGGCACTTGCTTAGGTGGCTTTCACACTTGACGGTTTTTGGCCATCACCGTGGATGGCGTGGGCCGTGAATCACGTTGCTCACCGTGTTACAACCGTCTGTATCAACGGCGCGCCGTGTCTTGTTGGTCATATTGGTCCCCTCAATTTCCTAGTTCTGTTCCAGTGTGTTAACATGGGCCAAAGAAAGGATTTGTGGTGTATGCCTTCTCATAGTCCAAAGTCTCAAATCCTAGTTTGATTAAAGCACAAACTTCCCTCCAGGTTGATGACTCAATCCGAGATTTGTACTCCTCCAAGCTTTTGTCCAAATCACAGGACGCAATTCTACTTTTGCAATTAATGCTTCAACATCGATTTTGAAAGTTCCGGAAGTGATAGCGTCTACTCAATACAACGACCAACCAACGTGGGACCGAAGCTAGCACTCCGTGAGGATCATAGACGAGATACTTTGGCGTGTCAAGAGCTGCATCAGACACAATGTATCCCTACCATCTAGGCGCACCATTGACGGCACTGCGGCCGTCCCTAGGTCATACGCCATCGCTACCACGGCATCCTCGACGTGCCGTAATGTACGAAAGCTCTCATTAAACCTGCGTACCTTGATAATCGCGCCGCCATGCCTTCATATACTTATTGAAAATCCTACTAATAATATAGCTTACATGATATAATGCTTTCGAATGACTTTTCATTTTGTGTACGTAACCCATATATACAATTTATTAAATATATATATATATATATATAATTTATTAAATACTGTGATGTGTATTAGTATATCTTGTTCTGAGTGTTCCCTTTGCAGAGACATCTACATTATTTGTTACAACAGTAGAAATTCAATTTTCATTAAAATGAGACAACGTGTCACCAATCTCACCGGACCTTGGCCGACATTCGTATAGCTGCAACTATGGCGGGCATGTATACATTGCCTCCCTACCCCGATCTATTTTTGAGAGAGAAGGCAGTGGGCAGTTTCTTTAGGACATTTTTTCAACGATTTAATCATGACTCTCGCGACGAGTGACATTAAAAATATTGATAAGATTAATCCAATATTTTCATGGTTTAATATTTCTTAATATACACACTTTTTGAGTTCAACGATCCTATATTATTTTGTTTTTAGTTATGTAGGAGAAAGGATAATAAGTGCAACCTATTAATAAACAAACCTTAAATTCAAACAAGTTTCGATATTTTTATCAATCAAATTATTACTCTTTATTCAAATTGAGAATTTAAAATGAGCAATAAAGCTGAGCCTGAAATATTGATGATTACAATTATTATTATTATTATTATTATTATTATTATGTTTTTTCTCGAAAGCTCTTATAAGATGAGCCCTATAGGTCGTTGTATCCATAGCGCCAATTCTAGATTTGTCGAATTCGACTTTTATCATAAAAGGAAAACTAAACTCAGAGAGTTATTTAAGGTTATCCCATATCAATAATTTATCATGTAGAGGTTTTGCCTATATTATTTAAACTTACAATATTCTGATCTATTTTTTGCATAATGTTACTGCTTACTATTTAGTTATTTGTTTTTTATTCTTTTTATTCTTACTATTATTATTAACTACTTTTTTTATCTCGTAACTATTCATCAGTATATAACATTATTTATCCATTTTTTGTCTATCGTTTTTTCGTGTGTAAATATATGTATTGTAAGGTATGTACGTGTGTACTTTTCAGTGCTGGCCTGTTATAGGTCTTACGACTGTTGGCCAGCACTATAATAAAGGAAATTGAAATTATTATGTTCATGAAATTTGAATCTTATTGGTTACTAAATATCACTTTTCTAAGCCTGGTACCGAGAAATTTTCTTTACTTTGTTTTTACTTTTCTTCCAATGTCTTATGTATACATATTATATATACGTGTATATATACATAGGCCTATGATATATAGGCTACGTATATAAACATATTATATATACGTATATATGCATATGATATATACGTATATACACATATGGTATATACGAGTGTATTAATCACAACTTGTGAATGTGGGGAATACCAGGCCTCCATCGTGGTTCGGATTCCACGTTAAACTGTAGGTCCTTCATTTCATCTCACAATCACCCTACCATTACACATTAGCGTAAGTGCGTATAAACCGAACGGGTAGTAAGACGTGGTACTAGTAATAATAATGATATATACGTGATTATATGTATATATATATATATATATATACCTCTACACATCACATAAACAACAGAACCCATCAAATATTGGATCAGTGCAGTGGTGTTAAGTATGTTCGCGTACTTTTTAATATGAACTCTACCTAACTTATCATGGACTTAACATCAGCCCTGGTAAAAAAAAAACGTTCCGGTGCACCTGCCTACATTGAAATACTTCCAGAAGTCCGTCCCACACCGCGTCTTGCTACACGTCTGATATATTCATCTATCTGCATATTTATTTGCTAGGTATGAGAAATATATAATTTAGAGAAAGTGTGCCCGTATTTTCGTGAAGGAAGAGTAGAAAATCATTGAGAAAATTAACAACTCGCTCCCTCCCCCCCAGTTTCTAACTAACCGGACGAGGTTGATATCTCAAACTGCGCCTCTCCTATGCGGGTATTTTGAGTAGAGATGTGTGTTTAAATTACACAAAATAGTGTAAAATAATTTAACAAACGAACATTTCCCCCTTATTTCGTAAATACTTATGGTTAAACTCGGCTTTACATGTATTAAAAATTGAAAACTTTAATAAGTAATAATCGAGTGTTCCTTGTTCCAGGGGAAGGTGGTGATCCGGCCCATCGCCTTCAAACCAGTGACTGGAAGCATGTCTCCTTCGACGAGGTTTAGTAACACTGGTGAGAGATACGGCTCCACCCCCATACTCACCAGGCCGGGCTCTCACCTCACCCTGTATGGCAGTGAGTGTACTAATACTATAGGGTTTATAATTATAATATAGCAACATTCACTGAATCTTCTTTGGCATTATAATGGCCATGGTGCCTTTCATTACTATGACTGCATTGGTCTTGTCTTCTTTCATTACTATGACAATGGTCTTGACGTATTTCGTTACTATGACGACAATGGTTTTGGCGTATTTCGTTACTATAACGACAATGGTATTGGAACACACACAGGAAAAGGAGAGAAAAAATGTTACCCTTGGAAAATTTCACACTACGCCACTACTCGCCCTGTAATGTCAATAGACTGATTTTTGGAGGCTGGATGTGAGCAAAACATTAAATGTTTTATATGTTTTAAGCTTGTTTGAATTATAAGGTAAGAAATATTTGTTGAAATAAGTTTTGTTTTCAATCAGTGAAAATAGTGAACACTATTTCTAGTAATTTTACCGGTGGAAACGTATCATTTCTTGCCGCATTTCAAGCGTTTTAATGTGTTTTCAGGTTTTTGCGCGTCTGAAAAACCAGGAAAACACAGGTCTTTTTTGTGTCAGGATAAAACAGGGAATGTCTCAAAAGAACTGGAATGTGTTTAAATTTTGAGACACTAAATAGTTGGCATTTTTTTATGGACGAATAACGAACTGATAAATTAGTATACACATGAAACTACGTCAGATACTCTCTAAACTGTTAATTCCTTCCAAAAAAACCTATAATGATATCATATGAGCTACTGCACAGCAACGATTAGCAGCACTCTACAGCTTATAAACGTATGGCTAACGGTTGTCCGTTATCTCCGCAGGTAGCAGCGACCTGCGCCATCATACCGGCAGCGCCTGCAACTACTCCTTAGACCGCAAATACCTGTCTACCTCACCACCCCTAGCCATGGCGTCCCTGACGTCCCTTCCAGTGACATCTAGCGGCGGCGGTAGGAAGCTGGGGGGTTACGCTGGCACGGAGAACGTGCGAGAGTCCCCGGCGTCCACCGCCAGTATGCGCACGCGCAATCACGTCAACAGGTAATAAGGGTTTCATTTCAATTATCGAAATAGTTCTTTCAACAGAAGGTACAACTTCAATCCAAGTATTCGCACCAGTGGACATGTGACCTAATCGCTGATTCATATTGCACAAGGTGGGCGTTATTCTGGAGCTGAGGGTTCGAACCCTGCCTGTGTACATTAAGGATGATTTTTATCTTTATGAATTATCAATTTTTTTAATCCACTCTCCACGTTAATACGAATGAACTTACATTGTACCCATCTCATTTCTACCCCTTTAATAGATCCCTGTGTCAAACAGCAATTCAAATAATAATCGAAGTGTAAGGAATTAGGAGTGTAGCTTGATGCAAATGCACTCACATTAGCGTGGAGAGAGGATGGTAAAACCACAGTGAAAGTCGCATAAATGATCCACACTACCGGGGAGGGGAAGGGTATTGAATCCTTATCTCTCTTTAGCAATGACCAATTTCAAAGAACCTAGAGTTTATTTTATTAAACCCCTGGGCCACCTCTTTAAGTACTCTTTACATTAACTCATATTTTAACAAGAGTACAAATCCTTTAAAATGGCATTTGAAAATATTACGTATAAGTCGAGCGGGTAGTAAGACGCGGTGCTAACAAAAATTATTGTAACAAACGCATTACAAATATTTACTTCTTAGATTGCTATTTTCAAGAGCGTTATCAAAATTGTTTCCAAAACTTTTTATATGGCACTTTGAGATAAATTATTAATATACCCAGGCGCGGAGGCGCGCGCCCCCCAACCACACGAATCCCCAGTTCCTTTTAAAGTTATTATTCGCACTCTCACGACAATTTTATCTTGCCATAATAGTTTTAAGAAAAATATGTTTTGGGTTTAAGTAATAGCAGGCAATGTTTTTAAAATGACATGAAGCTGGGCGAGAGGCGGTCAGCGCCTGATATTGTGAAACCAAACCTTCCCTCCCCTTAACCCGTTGTCCCTATCCTACTATAGCTAGCTAGCATTGCTTATTCTTCTTTTGAAGACGCACTCCTTAACGCGCCCTAAGGTTGAAAGCTTGTGAAATGTGTATAGCGTGAACCAGCAATAATTGTTGTCAGTCATCCTGCGTGCTCCTGCATCTTGAGGATGTGTGTGGCGTGTGTGTTTATAATAATATTATGTAGGGTTATTTTAGGATCATGTTTATTTGAGTTATATGTTTTAATATTTTTTGTAACTAGGCTTAATATGAATAGTTCAATTCAGGAGCTTAAGACAACGAATATTGCAAGATTAACTCTTGATCAAAAAAGATAATTGAATTCATTAGGTAGGCCATGTCCTGAATTTTGTATGGAACAAAGTGAAAACATACACACCTATATATTTATGCACACTACACAGCCGCAGAGTTTCTACAACACATCCACGTTCTTTGGCGAAAGATTATTTTTTTTATCTTTCCACGTTGTTTGTGATATTAATTTTTGAGTTTAACTAAATGATTATTTAGCAAAACATATTCCGAAATTTGTGTCTTCTTTTAAATATATTATTTAGAAATAATTTATGAATTAAACAGGCTGCGCCCTCCATCTTTTAAAGTGACGAGCCGCCACTGAATATACCTCAATTTTCTTGTTAATGGACTTATCTGATTGCTATAAAAGTTACAAGATCTACTTTCACGTGTGGATTCGTTAAGTCATATGTAACCCGCAACTGTCATTTTTGGCTCGATATCAATACTAGTAGTATAATGTTATAAAAGTTGAGCGCCCAAAATATTTTTATTTAAAAGGTATTACAAATGTTCATTTGTGTAAGAAAAAAAAATCAAGGTATAAATAATTAAAGAAATTTTATTAAAAATAATAATTATTCGTTGACAATATTGAGTTTTTTTAATTCAAAATTACAAAACGGTTTATTATGTTTTATTTTGGAAAAAACTAGTGTTTTCTTAAATTGGCATAATTTTTTTTAACCGCGACTCAACACCCGTGTGGGTTGTACGGATATATATTAACTACGCTAGTGTAGTAGTAATGAAGAGGTAATGTTCTTACATTTATGTAGTAGTTAAACAAATTAGAAAAATACACTATCAATACACTTGACTGGAATTCGAACACCGTTTTTCTCGTCATTGGCTATCCAATCAGCGAGAGTGATTCCTTAAACCGTGTGACCACCTAAGTGGGTTGAATAACATACAATACCGTATTTTTTTTACAAAATAACAATGCAAATACTGAAAAAGTCCTGATAATTTTCTCTCAACTTGGAACTTCATCAAGTTTCTAATAGTAATTGGTTGTTTTACCCAAAGTAGTTTCAACTATTCCTTTTCTCTAATGAAAGTACATTTCCTCTTAAATGTACCTCTTCCATCTTTACCCCATTATTGTACATTAGGCGATATTCCCAACGAGTAGTAAAGATAAGCGCTCGAACTTAGAGAAGGGGGCAAGGATCTAGGAAAGATTGTTTAGCAATTTACTTACGATTCTGGCGCCCAGTAACATTGAACAAGATCGATTAGACTAATCCTTTATTCAAAATTCGCATATTTAATTTTTATAGAACATATCACAATACCAAAAATTATATTAAAAGTCTTGTTGAAGTTAAATAAAAATTAAAGCAATGAAACAGCAAAATGAAAAAAAAAAATAGTTTTGTCCCAGCCTGTGAACGAACTATTTGGCGAACAACTTACTCCAAGGTGACCTGGTGGTCTAGGGGTAAGGTGTCGGACTTTTGTGCTGGGGTCCGGGGTTCAATCCTAGGTCCCGGCACAAATTTATCTGATTACCAAACCCTTCCTTCACCTCTGACAAGACATCTTGTGAATGTGGAGAATGCCAGGCCTCCACTGTGGTTCGGATTCCACGTTAAACTGTAGGTCCTCCATTTCCTCTCATAATCACCCTACCATTACACATTAGCAAGTGCGTACAACCCGAACGGGTAGTAAGACGCGGTGCTAATAATAATAAAAACTTACTCCAAAATTTTTAAATAATTTACATTATTTAGTGGCCCACATGACCGATAGACCACAACTCATGCACAGTACCCATGTTAGACAGAAACATTTTCGAGTATTGTGTAGCCTGTGCTATGAGGCCACGTGATTTGATCATAGTTAAGGCCCGCGCAGACCAACGCGTAAGCGAAAACGAAATTCGCGCGAAATAACAATTTAATTGTGGGATATAGCCATATAGGAATGCACTAACCGGCGCGAATAAATTCCGCATATTTACTGGCGAACGCGGGACTGCAGCGTCGTCCCGCATGGTTCGCTGCATGCACAGTTGTCCCGCGTGGCTCGCTGCATGCACAGTTTTCCCGCGTCCCGCTAGTCGTTTTGTCAGTTGGTTGCAAACGGTGGTGCTGTATCAACATGTCACTTGAAGGAGCCTTATGAAAACCAATCGCCTCCTTCCTCGATAACAGGCCCTTGATCTGCCCTTGCCTCCACTCTTATACACCCCCACTGGACCAGGAAAATAATCCCAATCTTCCAGTCATCAGCATCCCAGTCTATCGCGAGTGTGTCTCCTTAGACCAAAGGTAGGCAGGCAGCCCTTTTCGACCCCAATCGATTTTGAAACTTATCAAAGGTCCCTAGATCACCCATAATATCTACATTCTACTTTTGATTTATTTATTTTCTAATGCCCGCCTCGGTGGCGTAGTTTGCTAACGCGCTTGTCGTGTTGAGCTCGACCGCTGAGGGCGGGGAGATCGAGGTTCGAATCTCGGTAGGGTGAACGGGGGGGGGGTCCTAAATGGTTTTACACTCTCCCTCCACGCAAATGCGGATTCACTTCCTCTAATTAAACCTTCCCAATTCTTAATCCAGTAGTGTAATTAGTACTTAAAGCGTATAACCCGAACGGGTAGTAAGACGCGGTGCTAAATATTATTATTATTTTCTAATCTTTACATACAATGGTATCCTTTCTTGAAATACCGCGAATCGCTTCGCGTCGGTATGGCCACGCTCAATCCCGCCAATTTTTTCCCCCGCCAGAAATTCTCGCGTTCGTTCCCCCGTTGGTGTGTGTAGGCCTTTATAGACACCGGTGTGCCTTGTGTTTGATTTTTTTTATATATATTATTTTGTGTGTGAAAACGATATAAGTTTGTTCATGCCTAAAACAGTGTTGTTAAAACCGATTTCGAACTACTAGAACTAATTTGATTAGGTGACAGTTAGTTGAAAACATTGAAAGCAAATTGAAGAGGACTACAAGTAGGTAGTGTGAACCAATGTTCAAAAATTGATTTCTATTTTAAGAAAAGAAAGGTGAATTGGGAATGTAGGTAAAACGATAACCAATATATCAATAAACTTGTAATTTTTATACTACTGAACCAAAATAAAACCATAAAATGTTTTAAAAATTGCTCCTATTTTTTTATAAGTTACTGAAACACTTGCAAAAAACTTTTTGGTTTTCTCATCCGGGTTCAAACGTTCTAAAGCTATGAATATTGTTGTTAATTTGTTTTATTTGACATTTAATTTACTTTAGTTGTTATTTATGGTTACAAATATGTTATGGCTTATATTACAATTGGTCAGATACTGATCATTTATAATACATTTTCACTAACTGCTGTCGTTCATACCTATATAGTGAACCGTGTGAAGGGGGCTAAACGAAAAGTCCTATTATTATCTCTTGGCAATACTTATTGAACCTAGGGAATAATTATAGTTTTTGAACATTTATATCATTTCAAAAATGGTAATAATTAAAAATAAAAGACTAACAATTTTGCTCAAAATCTACATCTTAAAAGGTGACCTGGTGGTCTAGGGGTAAGGTGTCAGACTTCTGTGCTGGGGGTCCAGGGTTCAATCCTCGGTCCCAGCACAGATTCATCTGATTGCCAAACTTTTCCTTTACCTCTAACAAGACGTTTATTAATCACAACTTGTGAATATGTGGAATGCCAGGCCTCCACCGTGGTTCGGATTCCACGTTAAACTGTATGTCCTCTATTTCAACTCACAATCATCTTAACATTTACACATTAGCGTAAGTGCGTATAACCCGAACGGGTAGTAAGACTCGTTGCTAATAATAATAATAATAATAATAATAATAATAATAATAATATATCTTAAAAGTATTTCATATTCGTTGCTCTCCCCTCCGAGTGTTTTTTACTCAACTTAAGATTCGGATGGACACCTACTATATAAGAACGATAAAGTTGTGCCGGCTATTGCTTAAAAAATATGCATAGTAACAACATACG
>CABFVZ010001911.1:52431-153565 GCA_902151445.1 Timema monikensis | reverse complement strand
CACCCTTACAAAACATAATTAATTAAATAAAGGGCGGTAGACCAAAAAATGTGATAGTTATATAATTAATAATGAATATAAGAAATATGTAATTACGTAAACAATAATGAAATGGATAATAAATAATAAAATATAAAGAAAGAAAGAAATACTAAACAGTGGGTTTA
This sequence comes from Timema monikensis, assembly GCA_902151445.1. Lineage (NCBI taxonomy): Eukaryota > Metazoa > Arthropoda > Insecta > Phasmatodea > Timematidae > Timema > Timema monikensis. Next base: position 153,398 of record CABFVZ010001911.1, on the reverse strand, counting down.
GGTAAAGTAGCTCTGGGTGTAGTGTATGCTTTAAGTAAAGTTATACATCGAGTCTGAAAATTTATGGGAATACCCTTTAATATTAATAAAGTGACATTATGAGTGGTTAATTGCTGACGTTTATTAATAAATTTAACCAAATTTACCATACATACCTTCTCATGTATTTTATTGCATCAATGGAGAATAGTAATCCTTTGAAAACCCTAATCAATGTTTTAAGGGATAATTAAATAAAATATGCTCAAATTCACCTTTTTTATGTTCCCTATCGATTATCGTTTATTTCAAAATGTCTTAAAAAAGCCTTTGCAGTTGTTTAGATTAAAAAAAGTATATAGTACTATTTTTTCTTATTTTTTCAGAGGCGGAAAGTTTGTTTCATTGAGGACCCAGAAGAGGACAAAGGCAAAATTTCATTAAGTTTTCGCGACGGTCGCACAAATTAAGAACGCGAGGAGAGGCATCTTCGACAAACCCCCCTCATCCCTTTCTCACTAACCTCTCCATAATAGCCCTCGGGGACCCAAGCGCGGGAATATCGACTTTCGGGCGTGAAAATACCACCAGCGTGAAGGAACTAATATAATAGGCTAGTTCTGAGTAGTTCCTTTTCTAGGATTGCATGTACGCTTCAACAGCAGCTGAACCACCCCCATCCAATCCTTCCAGCCCTTAATTTAACTGAGGGGGTGGAAAGTTTTAAGGTAGTTAGTATTATAATGAATACGTTAGACTTATAATTGAAGTGGTGACCTGGGGGTCTAGGGGTAAGGTGTCGGACTTCTGTGCTGGCGGCCGGGGTTCAATCCTCGGTCTCGGCACAGATTTATCTGATTTCCAAACCCTTCCTTCACCTCTGACAAGACATCTTGTGAATGTGGGGAATGCCAGGCCTCCACCGTGGTTCGGATTCCACGTTAAACTGTAGGTCCTCCATTTCATCTCACGAATACCCTACCACTACACATTAGCGTAAGTGCGTATAACCCGAACGGGTAGTAAGACGCGGTGCTAATAATAATAATTATTATAATTGAATACTATTGAAGAATAAATAAACACATAAATAGAGCCGCGCATAAAGGGCACAGCTTCTTCCAAAAGAGGAGATATCCTATCTTTGCTGTATTTCTTGGGGGAATTAGTTTTAAAGCTTCAAACCCGCAAAGAAAATTCTCAATTATCTTTAAACTATATGATATTTTATAAATTATTCTATAGAAATTTTTAAGTAAGGAGCCTTATAATATAAAGATAGTAAGAATTTAAACCCTTTTTGTTATTGTGTGTGGCATACCTTATTGTTACACTTTAATTTCAAAGTGTCCCAACAAAGTAATACTTTTTTTTTAATTCATAATTTTTGTTATAATTATTATTAGCACCGCGTCTTACTACCCGTTCGGGCTATACGCACTTACGCTAATGTGTAATGATAGGGTGATTGTGAGATAAAATGGAGGACCTACAGTTTAACGTGGAATCCGAACCACGGTGGAGGCCTGGCATTCCCCACATTTTTTGTTAAATTAACCTTTTAACTATTAAATTTTCAACATTAATCTATAAATTTGAAATTGTTTTTATTTAACATTCAACATTTTCGATTCTAAAAACTTTCAAAGCCATTCAATCCGTATGTAAGTATCTTTTTGGACATCATAATATGCTTTGTTTTCATAACTGAGACATTCTACTTGAAACTTTGTTGAAAATGAGCTAATTTTTACCACTCCACGAATTTTTCACAATTATAAAATGGCAATTTTGTAATTATATAGAAACGTGATGATTTATTTACCCTCAATTTTGACGTGAACCATGTTCAACTTAACCCGGGACTTCTGAGCATAATCATGCAAAATGTCTCAAGATACTGATAGGTAGCCGCTGTAAATTTAATCTCTAGTCAAATTAACTATATTCAATATTTTTAAATAATCAGATTAATTATAGATATTACAAACCAATCTTCTCTTGGGAGCATAAATGCAAAATAGAAATGTATAGTTAAGATATAATTGCAATATCAGAAAAGATACCAAAATTTAATTTAGTTTTTTATTCGAAAGTTTTGTAAAGGAGAAAATACGTGTTGAAAAGTATATAAAGATTATATTCAAACAATTGTATCTTATTGTACCCTAGTCCGGGTTCTGTAAACTAAACTATAGGAGCCTTCAACAAATTTATTGGGCTAAACGTACAGTACATACAAAATTTACTGGCCAAAATATTTTTTAAATTTGAATTTCTAATTTTTATTTATTCTAACTCAATAAAATCCCATGGTCATTTGTGAACAGTGATATAAATACTAAGAATAATCATATATTCAAATTAAAATACTATTTATTGAAAATGGCAATGTTACTTTCGTTACATTAGTTGCATCTATTTATGTAACAAGCTCATGATAGTTTTCAAAAAGCATAACCTCATTTTGCAATCTAAATCGAACCACACTGATGTATAATCTTACTTTTCCATCAACGACGTCCAAATGTTTTTAACTGATAATTAATACTTTAAAAGCTAAAATTTTAACTCATGAAGTCAATGGTACCCTTTTACGATAGTTCTATAAAATACTTAAAGTGACAAATTTTTGTTGCACCAAGTCTAACTACCCATTCAGTTTATTTTGGTTTAATTACACTAATTTTATAAGGATAAGTAGGGTGGATAATATATACCAACATTTATTTGTATAAATAGAGATAGTTAATATGCAAAAATTCACCATGAATACACCCAGCCAGAATGTGAACCCTGATCTACCATCACCACAAAATAAAACTAGATTATTTAGATAATAATATCACTTGTCAATTAACGTGGGTAAAATAAATAACATACTTAGATTATTTCAATGAAAAGGTATGTAGCCCGACATTATCAAGCCAAATCTTGGCTCGTTTGTGTCCCGAGCACTAACAACGTATTTACGCTTTGTATTAGCCATGCATCGAGGACTTTGGCTGATAAACTGCCAAGATGGTCTATAAAAGTAATGGCCATGCATCGAGGACTTTGGCTGATAAACTGCCAAGATGGTCTATAAAAGTAATGGCCATGCATCGAGGACTTTGGCTGATAAACTGCCAAGATGGTCTATAAAAGTAATGGTCATTTATCGAGGACTTTGGCTGATAAACTGCCAAGACGGTCAATAAAAGTAATGGTCATTTATCGTGGACTTTGGCTGATAAACTGCCAAGATGGTCTATAAAAGTAATGGCCATGCATCGAGGTACTTTGGCTGATAAACTGCCAAGAGGGTCTATAAAAGTAATGGTCATTTATCGAGGACTTTGACTGATAAACTGCCAAGATGGTCTATAAAAGCAATGGCCATGCATCGAGGACATTGGCTGATAAACTGCCAAGATTGTCTATAAAAGCAATGGTCATTTATCGAGGACTTTGGCTGATAAACTGCCAAGATGGTCTATAAAAGCAATGGCCATGCATCGAGGACATTGGCTGATAAACTGCCAAGATAGTCTATAAAAGTAATGGTCATTTATCGAGGACATTGGCTGATAACTTCCATGAGGGTTTATTGAAGTCTGTGGCTCTCCTTAGGCTACTCAAGTATATTGAGTTAATCTAACTTATTAACAAGACGGATAGTGTTTTGTTTGTGAATTAGTAAATTAAGTTGTAAATAGCACAGGTAAAACTCACATTAGTGGGAGCGTGGATTAATGTGTCTTCCTAATCTAGCCTAGTTTATTGATGATGTAAGGGTCAGGGTCTGAAACTCATGCAGGTGTACTAAGGATGTTCCCTCCTAACCCCCTTCAATGAATTCTCCCCTATTTTTTTCTAAATAAATTCAGGTATGTATTTTTTTAAATTATAACTTGATTCTCCTTAACACACTAGTGTAGTTAAATTTTATACCACCTGATTCAGTGGCCAAATGATCTAAGGTGTCATTCTCGTGTTAAACTGGCCTGTTATAATATAATAACTGTAACAGCAATGTCATCACATACGTTGTCCATTGTACATTTGCTGCCGACTACTGCCGAATTGAATATTTTTTGGGAAAATATCAGGGGTATACAATCACGAGAAGTGTGTGAATGTCCATAAAAGGTGACTATTCGTATAATTTCCATGACACGAATATTTGGCTGAAACATTTGTCTACATTAGCTAATAGTGTGAAATCTGTTTAGCAAAGTTAAAATGATTTACATTCTAGTTTAATATTTATTTTTAGATTTTCACAATAAAAATAAAATTTCTACTCGTCTTACCACCTGTCTGGATTATAGGCCTTATAATTAAATAGTGGGGAAGGGATGACCATAGAATTTAAATGAAATGTAGCCTACACACATTTACATAGGAGGGGGGGGGGGGAATATTTAAACCCTTTAGGGAAAAAAGTATCTAAGTTCTAACCTCAACCTCCCTGTCATCGGCAAACCAGATTAGGTTAGCGTGTCACTTAGTCATGGGTGTAAATACTTATATACACAGATTTAAATAAATAATTATTTGGATAGAAATATCCGACATTATATTTCATTAGCTGAAAAACTAATATTAATGTTTTTCCTTGCGATTTTTGACATAAAATGTGCACATAAGATATATTTCAATCTAAAATTAGGATAAGAACGTTAGCTCACAGTGAATTTGTCCTATCATGGATATTTATATTTTAAACAATATTACAATTAATTTTAGTAGGCCTACACTTAAATTTATAATTCTACGTTAATAAAATATTAGATCTAAGCAGGCAACTTAATAAGCCCTAACAATTCCTCTCCGCGCCCTACTCTAGTTTTCATGACCTCACTTATTTACAGTCTCATTACCCCATTATGTTCTTCCCCTCCTCTCGGAATTGTGTTACCAACTTCTAATTAACCCTTACACCTCTTCTAAGGTTACCGGGATTAAACTGTGAAATAGGAGGCTCCGATACAAATTATTTAATAACAAATACGAAAATAAACCCAACTCGCAAAAACTACACCAAATTAATTGCACTCTAACAAAAATTTACAACACTAAATTGAATTGAAAATTACCATAATACTGTGATATTAAAACGTACTTTATAAAACTATTTAAGTTACTATTATGTTATAATGTAAAAATTAATTAATTTCGCACTATACATATTTTTAAATTACTTTCGCTTTATGATTTTTTTTATTTTATACTAAAATTTAATTTGCGACATGTACTGTACATTTTAGCTTCCTTATAACTTTCGCAAATAAAGAAAAATTATTCTTATTGTGAATACTGTTTACCTATAGATGGACGTTTTACAAATATATATGTTGCCCTGTCTGTCTGTCTGCACCAGGAAAAGGTTTAATAGATTTTGTTCAAATTATATATATTTGTATATTTATATTACACGTACGTATTAAAAAACACTATAATGACTTTTTTTAAACATTATAACGTGCAAAGTAAAATTTCAGTAAACAAATTTAAGCTACTCATTTAAAACAAAAAAATTTGAAGGTACGACCTTATAATAAGTATACAATTTTGTTCTAAATGAGTAGTTAAAATTTGTTTACTGAATTTTAATATTCACTTTAAAATTAATATAAAAGGTTTTTTAAATTTATTATAATGTTTTTGAACACGTACGTGAAATAAAACGATATTATTTTAATTTTTTTTCACGAAATTGGTTACTTGACCTTTACTTGCGAATAGAGTAAGGTAAATTTAAATTATTTTTCTCCACTGAAATTGCAAGAACAAATAGTACCAACTGAACCAATTAAAATATTATTTTAATAATCCTATAACCAATCAAAATTTCCAGTCCAAAAAATGTATTTACCTCAACCAAAGACCATTGTAAAGAAGAAATACAAGATGTCCCAACAAAAACACGTCCCAAACACACAGTAATTCAAAGTATGTGTTCGAAATGTGTGCCACCAACTGCTATGTATATTTTCCACTCGCCGACTCGTAAAAGTTTATTTCCTGAAACTATGGATAGCAGCTGATAACAAACATTTATAACACATACTTTGAAATACTGTGGGTTTGGGGCTGGTTTTATTGGACCCACACAGTATTATATATGTTTGATCTGGATCTGATTTTCTACCCTTTTTTTATCCGAAGAAATATTTTATTTGCTAACTTTTAGTACCAAAATAAAACTTTTTTTACTTAACGAAATCCAATAATTTTATTTGCCACAGATAAGGATTTTCTACCTATAGTACTAAAGGTTGGGTTGTTACTGAACCAATTAGTGATGTATGGAGAACATTGCACATGAACTACTTCAGTGCGGTTCAAACTTTCATGACCCGTGGTTCAATCTACATAATGTAACAAAACTGGCGGGCAGCGAGTAAACTAAAAAAAAAACACATGATAATGGTATTAGCAAAAAACAGTCTTCCATTTAAGAAACTATGAATATACCATCACATTTGGCGAAATGGTTGAAACTGTTTTGATGCCACGAATTTTTTAGATAAAATATCTCGAGGCTATGCTTTTTTACAATTATTTATTTAATAACTTTTAAAGATGGAAGTGGAACAAAAAAAAATTATTGTGGGCCACCGTTTGGACCACACTGATATATATACTTAATATATTGCTGCGTGGGGAAATATTGTGGCAATTATATTATTATTATTATTAGCTCCGCGTCTTACTACCCGTTCGGGTTATACGCTCTTACGCTAATGTGTAATGGTAGGGTGATTGTGAGATGAAATGAAGGACCTACAGTTTAAAGTGGAATCCGAACCACGGTGGAGGCCTGGCATTCCCCACATTCACAAGATGTCTTGTCAGAGGTGAAGGAAGGGTTTGGTAATCAGATAAATCTTTGCCGGTGGCAATTATAAAACGGAGGACTGTGAAATTAGGTTAACTACCTTCATATAAGCATTTTATTTAAATATCTCGATGTTTTGGCTCAGACAGTATATATTTAGGCCACTGTTGTTTTCATTGTATTTTTTTAGCATCGCGTCTTACTACCCGTTCGGGCTATATAACCTTATATTATACTAATTACGTTAGTAGTTTTAGGGAATAGAAAGGTTATATTTTATTAAGTGTACCCATATTTCCGTGGAGGGAGAGTGGAAAACCATTTAGGTAAAACCACCTTCAGTACACCCAACCAAGATTCGAACCTTGATATTCATGTAATTGGCAGTTTATTCTACTGCGAGAGCGGCGCGTTAGACCATGTGGCCACCGAATGATTATAATTTTCAATTATTCTCTGTATGTTTTATTTGAACCATTAATATTAATAATTTACTCGTTTGTGAGTTATTAATTTTTGTTAATACGTATTACTAAATGGGCTATTTAACGAGAAAGCGATTTAGAGCCAGGTTTTTTCTCAATACCCATCATGTATGTACTCGTTTTAATTGATTTAATGGGATATGTCTGATGAAGGTATAATTTAAAATAAGTGTGACCGCAATTGCATTGAGGGATAGTGGTAAACTGTATAGGGTTGCACCCGGATGTGGCTCCAACCCTGACGGTCCGGTCACCAGATAGACTATAATGATACTGAAATTAAACTCACGTGTCTACTGATGGAGATTTGAAGAAGTTGTTTTTACGAGAAATGCACACTCATTATCATGGAGAGTAAAAATCATAGTTATAAATAGCATATGTAAAGTGATAGAACAGTATTACACCCAACGGAGACTTGGACCTTGACTATTTTTTTTAGCACCGCATCTTTCTACCTGTTCAGGTTATACGTCTTTGTACTAATTACACTAATGGGTTAGGGATTAGGAAGGCTTAATTTAAAGTGAGTACACCCACATTTTCGTGGAGATAGATTATAAAATCATTTGGGGGGGGGNGGGGGGGGGGGGGGGGGGGGGAACCACCCTCAGTACACCCAACCGCGATCGAACCCCGATTTCCACGTCTTCGGTAGTCCAGTTCGAGAATAGCACATTATATCACGCGGCCACCAAAGCTGACCTATTCATGAACAGTAATCGAATATATTGATAATCTAACACCTTGAATAGTGAAATTGACTTTGAGAGCACAAATTTAATATGTTAAGTTTTTAGAACATCCTGTATACATTGTGATGTCTAAACCAGACCAGAACTTGTAAGTTATCTCTTCCAAAGCTTGCTACTCACGTCACTCCAAGTTGCTCTAATGCAGTTGTATGTTTGTAATCTTAACTTCCTCTGGGACTATTTGTTAAGGTCCGCCGTCTTTAGAGTAACATCTGAAGGATAAAAACAGGTGTCTGTCTGTTTTTCTGGAGACTTCTATTCCCTCCTGGAAACTTTTAGTCACTAGTCTCTTCTAAACCAGTGACCCGTTAAACTGATTCAATTACATTTCGGACAGGATTACTCTCCAGAAAATAACGTATTAAACTTTGAGATACGCAACACAAGGGAGTTTCAGACAGATTAAAAAAGTATTTTGTGGGCATGGTATGATATTTCAGTGTAATTTTTCACTGAATTTTGTTATATTGTAATATAGTATTTTAACCCACTTTAGTGGCCACGTGGTCTAACGCGCTATTATTGTGTTGGACTAACTTTCCGAGGACGGGGATATTGGATTTCGATCCTAGTCGGTTGCACTGAGGGCGTGTTTTCATAAATGGTTTTCCACTCTCCCTCCATGCAAATGTGGGTGCATTCCCTTCAAATTAAGCCTTTTTAACCCATTAGTGTAATTTGCACATAGGCATATAACCTGAACAGGTGTTAAGACGTGGTGCTAAAAAAAGTATTTTAGTGATTTAGATTTACCATAATTTCACTTAAATAATATAAATACAAATTAATAGTGTTAGTATTAAAAACAATACATCATCTCAAAGGATGGGGATGGTTATTACGTTAAGATGATATTGAATTGGGATTAATGAATACATATCCTATATCTAACATGTAAATAAGAGTCCATCAACTGGTTCATTTATTAGACAATTCTCACATACTAATATTTAAAGGTTGACCTCAATGGTCTTGGGGGTAAAGCGCTCGTCTGGTGACGCAATGTTCGTGGGCTCCAATCCAGCTGAGGCCAACAGATTTAACTTGAGCGAAAAAATCCGTATCGTAACTTCCTCAGGAGGGAAAGTAAAGCTTTTGTTTCCATGTACAGTACACTGTGGCATGTAAAATAAAGCTGGAAGGTATTTAAAAATACTTTTCCCGGCAAAATTGATAAGAATTATAGCGCTCGCTTATAGAAATAGTGTGGAAGAGTACGGACGGAGAAATGACCCATTTTCTTAACTCCTCTAGTACATGGGATCTCTACCAGATAGTGCAGGCATCACTAACTAGCTGAATGGCTGAGTGAATGACCGGCGCCGGATTAATAAAGATAGCATCAAACCAACCTTTGCGTTGTTGGCTTAAGATAAATGTTAAATGTAATAATCATTATTGAAAAGAAACAAAGTTCTATCTTAGTTAGAAGGTGATTTATGTGAATACGTTTATAGTAATTATTACGGTGACATATTTACTTAAGACATATTCTAAAAATAGCAAAATAAATAGGGCTTAAGCTACCTTATCAGACAGCTTAAATCTTAATATTAACTGTTATTATGATAGGCAAGGGTATTGTTTGAGTGTTGGGCTAAGAAAAGCCGAAGTTAATTTTTTAACAATCTATTTTAAAGGTTATATCCCCGGTTCCGCAGTATTTATTGTTAACTGTTTTAGAGACCCACCTCTGTGGCGTAGTTGGCTAACGCGCTTGTCGTGTTGAGCTCGACTGCTGAGGACGGGGAGATCGAGGTTAGAATCTCGGTCGGGTGAACTGGGGGTGGTTTTTCCTAAATGGATTTACACTCTCCCTANAATTGGGGTGGTTTTTCCTTAATGGTTTTCCACTCTCCCTCCACGCAAATGCCGGTTCACTTCCTCTAATTTAACCTTTCCAATTCCTAATCCATTAGCGTAATTAGTACTTAAGGCGTACAACCCGAACGGGTAGTAAGACGCGGTGCTAAATAATAAAATAAAAAAAACTGTTTTAGAGGAATGCCTACTATCGTAAGTTACATTATCATTATTAGCACCGCGTCTTACTACCCGTTCGGGTTATACGCACTTACGGTAATGTGTAATGGTAGGGTGATTGTGTGAAATGGAGGAACTACAGTTTAACGTGGGATCCGAACCACGGTGGCGACCTGGCATTCCACACATTCACAAGATGTCTTGTCAGAGGTGTAGGAAGGGTTTGGAAATCAGATAAATCTGTGCCAGGACCGAGGATTGAACCCCGGCCGCCAGCACAGAAGTCTGACACCTTACCCCTAGACCACCAGGTCACCGTAAGTTACAGTAAATTGAATACTTTTGAACCATTGTCAACTTTCCCGAGTTACTAGATTCTTTGTTTACTGGGTTAAGAGGTTGTATTACTGTTTAGTGTGTTTAGTTAGTAGTTTTCAATAAAATTCCATGAAATTGACATGTTAGTTTAATCTTTTCTTGGGTAAGGGGGGAAGTTACATATTTCATTAAATTTCGGTAGCACTACTTTTTTTTTTACTACCTTGCCTTAAAACCTTTTCAAGCTATGCGCATACATGATAAATAATCTAACTGGGTAGGGATGAGGAATTAAGCATTTTAGAGGTAATCTACCCGCATTTGCATGTAAGGATAATGGGAATCTATTTATAATAAACCATCCTCACAAGACCCAACCGGGATTCGAACCCTGATCTCCCCGTCATCAGCAGGCCAGTCTAAGACTTGAGTGACGCCTTAGACCATTCTGCCACCGAGGCGGATCGGCAACATTACAACGTAAGTTTCACTTAATAATTGTGTTTAGTTTGTAAACGTGCACCAAGCCCTGCTTCCTATTCGGGATAGCTGCATTTTTAGTCTATTGGGTTAGGGGTTAGAAGTCTAAAGTAGAGGAAGTGTTTCTTGATTTGCGTGAAGGGGGGAAAAAAACACAGTGAATAGAACCCCAACTTACAATTCACTGATAAAACAAAGACATTTATACCGCGTGCCTAACCGATGTGGGTCACATTGCGCACTAAAGGAATTTGTGGCACTGTTAGTCAACAAACACAATGTAGACTAATTCATGAAGTGTGGACATCCCTGACTAAAATTACCATGGACCACATGGACATACATCACCGTATGTGATGCACTGCGCCTTTAAGACCGCTGTAAACTATTACATTCAAAGGTAATCACGTCACCGTGTGCCTTACAAGTACTTGACTGGTTCCCGATTGGTGAGGGGCTCAAATCCTGGTTAACTATTTAAAGAACACCATAAAAACATAGCTAGATAGAAATTCCATCACTTTTTCATTGAAGGACTAAACTACTACCCACATACCCACTTTGATGGTCACTTAGTCTAGGATAGTTGGCTCACAATAGATTTGGGATGGAAAGGTAGATTTTCGAATCTCTATTGTGTGCACCGGAAGGGAGAAGGAGGATTTATATAATTACGTGATCAATATCTTTGGTTATCCTATTCCCTCTGTCAGGTAGAATGGTTTCACTTTCACTAAAACTAATCCACTTCAGTGGATGAGTGGTCTAACGCGCGACTCATGCAATAGACTAGATTGCCGATGACGGGGAGTTCAAGGTTCAAATCTCGGTCGGATGTATTGAGGGTGGCTTTTAAAATGGTTTTATACTCTCTCTCCACGCAAATGTGGGTACACTTCCTATACATATAACCACTTAATCCCTTAAACCAATATCGTAACTAGTACCTAAGCGTGTAACCCAAACGTGTAGTATGACATAGTCCTAAAAAAAACACTAAAACTACTTTACAACACCCGCATCGATGGCCAGGTGGACTAAAAGTCAAGCTCATCTAATCAGGTCTGCTGGTGACTCTAAGTTTAGGGTTCTAATCTTGCTTGAGCGTACTGAGGGTGCTTTTTTCTTTATAACTCGTCCTCCAATCAAATTCGAGTACATTTCCTCAAAATTAAATCTTCCTCATCCTCACCCCATTAGCGTAATTGAAAAGCTGACGTCGAGTAGTGTAGAAGTGGATTAGTTTTAGTTGGCAGGTGGTCTCACCTTTCTGCTACTTACCACGGAATTACCGAGAGGAAGGTAGAAAAGATGGATGTTTGCTATGAGTCTCATCTAAAATGTAGAGCCTATAATACTCAGGGGCGATGCTAGGGTTTCACGCGCCTTAGGTGAGACTTAGAACCTCTCCCCAGTTGTATTCTGTAAAACACAGATAAACCGCACCCCCTGCGTGACGCAAAATAATATTATGAATAGGGTGACAAAAAAAAAAGTAAAAAAATACAACAAAGACAGATTAATTAAAATTAAGTGGTGACCCCAAACTCCCACCCCATCTTCCCTTCCTTGGTTAATATGTTCATAGCTATTATCCCTTCTTTTTCTCTTAATATTCTCGGAATATTTTAATTAAATATCAAAGCTATTCACTGGTAAAGAAACCCCGAATGTTCTAAATTCATAAAAATAATTATGTTATTAGTTAAATTTTTTTCCCCAACATATTATTAATGTTATATCAAATATTTATTTATTATTTTGTTTACTTATAAATAATTATTAGTTTATTTAAGTTAATAATATGTTTTAAAACACTAAAAAAAACCTACATTTGGTTGTAATACGCTCTTAGGCGACCGCAAATAATAATAGACTGCATAGAACTAATCGAATAAGTAAGGTCCATCATTGTTTGAAATTCACAAACCTGTCAGAGGATCTATTGTAAGGATGTTTCCCAGTAGAACGTTAACACGCCAAGAATTTTACTGTGCAGTAATTTAACTAGGAAGTACAGCCGCTATTCACCTCCCAATTAAACATATGTTCATTATTTATTACTCTTTGTCTAAATAGCCCAGCTAGGGTTTTTCAACTTTATTTTAATCATCATTACCTGTTCAGTTTATACGCATATGTGATAATTACTCTAATGGGGTAGGGATGAGGAAGGAAGCATTTTAGAGGTAATCTACGCCGAATTTGCATGGAAAGAGAGGGGGGAAATTGTTTAGGAAAAAACACTCTCAATAGACCTTACCGGGATTTGAACTTTGATCTTCCCATCGCCAACAGGCATCTATCACGAGAGTGATACCTTAGACAATTCTACCACTAAAGCGGGTGTCCCAGCTATTTGAAATATTTTATTAATGTTAAACTTCGAGGCACAACATATTGATTACTAAAGTTTTATTTATTGCCCTTAAGCCAGATTCAATCACGGACCTCTCAAAGACCTATAGCTGTTTCGTTCTTATCAGGCTCTTACAAGTTATTGTAAACACTCTCATAAATTGAAAAACCCCATCTGAGAACCCAATAGGGATGGGGTGATATTTATCTATCTTCCGACTGATTTTCTAGTGTCTAAGCATGCTAACATTTTGGTTTTAATAAAGGAAACTTTTAAGACGAGCAAGTTTTCCACACAATTTTAAAGTTTTGTTGGTATCCATTTTGGTTTTTACATACAAAGGAGACCAAAAAGGATAAGGGTTGACTACTTTTATTAATGGTGAGCATATTACGATATAAGAAATCATCCATTTTAGGTATTTAATTCCCTGTCAAGACTTCACACAATAACGGAGACAGATATGCTAATGAGAATCCTCAATTCTCCGTGAAACGGGAGGTATTGTGGGCGAGAATAATCGTCTTATTTCGCGTCATTAATCCCTACTATCCCCCTAGCTCCCTCTACAACCCTTCTGGTTACTCCAACTGTTGCAACACCACTCAATCCTGGAAAAAAAAAGGGATGGCACAGCCAGTGTAGTAGTACAAAATAAAATACAAAAGCAATAAAACCCAACTTTTAAATAGTTTTAATTAGAATAAACTTGTTGTTTTTTTTAATCTAGTAACTAAAAAAAAATTAGCTCTCCATTAAATATAGAGTTTTTTACATTGTTTAGGTTTACTAGCTGTTTATATTAGTCCCCTTATTAACCTCCTATCGATTCGGTATCAGCCTGTAGTGCATTAACCCTCTATATGTATTGCATTATTCCGCTATCATGGTTGTTTTAGAAAGCTATCTGTTTGTCTTAGCCCAATATCATGGTTGTTTTAGAAAGCTATCTGTTTTAGCCCAATATCATGGTTGTTTTAGAAAGCTATTTGTCTTAGCCCAATATCATGGTTGTTTTAGAAAGCTATCTGTTTGTCTTAGCCCAATATCATGGTTGTTTTAGAATGCTATCTGTTTTAGCCCAATATCATGGTTGTTTTAGAAAGCTATTTGTTTTATCCCAATATCATGGTTGTTTTAGAAAGCTATTTGTCTTAGCCCAATATCATGGTTGTTTTAGAAAGCTATTTGTTTTAGCCCAATATCATGGTAGTTTTAGAAAGCTATTTGTTTTAGCCCAATATCATGGTTGTTTTATAAGGGTGTATGGATACAGAGGAATGCTTTTGATCACCAACATTTTCCTTTAAGGTGGATCAGGCACTGCTTCCTTGCAGTACAATTTCCCCTAGAAAGTTGATTGGGCACTGCTTTTTTGCATTACAATTTTCCTCTCAAGATTTATTAGGTACTGTTACTTTTCATTGCAGTTATTTCTATCCCAAAGTATATTGGACAATGCTAGTCTAACCCAACTCAATCCAACCTAAACTAACCTAACCTAGCCTCACATAAGGTTGGACCTTTCTTACTAAGGATTAATTTCACCTCGGACATATTAAACGGAGTAGTTAAAGGTTAGTTGGGTGGCTTACACTGAACTTAAGTCCGCTGACGATTTCTTGTATTTATTTCCAATTACTCTTTTAATATAAAATGTCCAATAAACCTGCTTACTGTTAGTTCTAGTTGGATGAATGGTACTTAATCCAATTGCTTACAATTCCTTCTAGTCGAATCGATGGTGTCTATTCCACTTGTTCTTCCTTCACCTCTGACAAGACGTGTATTAATCAAAATTTGTGAATGTGTGGTAAGCCGAACGGGTAGTAAGACGTGGTGCTTCTGCTGCTGCGGCTGCTGCTGCTACTACTACTACTACTACTACTACTACTACTAATAATAATAATAATAATAATAGTAATAATAATAATAATCCACTTGTTTACAATTCCTTCTAATTGAATCGACAGTTCCTAATCTAATTGTTTACAATTCCTTCTAGTCAAATGGACGGTGCCTAATCCAATTGTTTATAATTCCTTCAAGTCAAATCGACTGTTTCTAATTCACTTGCTTACAATTTTTTCTAGTCGAATCGACGGTGTCTAGTCCACTTATTTACAATTCTTTCTAGCCGAATCGAAGGTGTATAATCCAATAGTTTACAATTCCTTGTAGTCGAATCGACTGTGTCTAATCCAATTGTTTACAATTCCTTGTAGTCTAATTAATGTTGTCTAGTTCACTTATTAATAATATATATACAATATATAAAACAAATGTTGTATCCTTAATCTACATATTCTGTATCAGTCATCTATCGGAGCTTTAGCGGCATTCTACGTATGATTTATTATCCTGTTATGTTACAGTAGATGGTTTAGGATACTATTTATTAAATATATTTAAAAATTTCTTAACAAGTAAAAATCTCAATATAGCGATGCATAAATAGATGTGTTAAAGCATAGAAAATAGTGTGGTAATAAATCAAGGGTTAACACACTCTCCTTTATTACCAGTATATATGTTCTGGGTTAACATACTCTCCTTTATTACCAGTCCATGTGTTCTGGGTTAACACACTCTCCTTTATTACCAGTCCATGTGTTCTGGGTTAACATACTCTCCTTTATTACCAGTATATGTGTTCTGGGTAAACATACTCTCCTTTATTACAAGTCCATATGTTTTGGGTTAACATACTCTCCTTTATTACCAGTATATGTGTTCTGGGTTAACATACTCTCCTTTATTACCAGTATATGTGTTTTGGGTTAACATACTCTCCTTTATTACCAGTCCATGTGTTCTGGGTTAACACACTCTCCTTTATTACCAGTCCATGTGTTCTGGGTTAACATACTCTCCTTTATTACCAGTATATGTGTTTTGGGTTAACATACTCTCCTTTATTACCAGTATATGTGTTCTGGGTTAACACACTTTCCTTTATTACCAGTATATGTGTTCTGTGGTAAACATACTCTCCTTTATTACAAGTCCATATGTTTTGGGTTAACATACTCTCCTTTATTACCAGTATATGTGTTCTGGGTTAACACACCCTCCTTTACCAGTCGGTATAATCTGCTTTAGTACACTTACTCTCCTTTATTAGCTCAATGTGCTGCGTTATCACACATCCTCTATTTCATGCTCCTTGTATATCCTGCGTTAGCACACATCCTATCTTTAATTAGTTCACCATATGTCCCCCGTTAGCACGCTACCAAGATTCAGACATCAATCCAGAAACAATTTGATAAGATGGATTGAGTGGTGCTATCAGCGCACCACACTCCTTTCCTAGGATAAATCAATTCTTTTTCTACTCTCTTTTTTCTATACTATCCTTATCTTATTTTCTTCACTGCTTCTCTAGCTCCCTTCATTCTCTTCAGTTCAATACTTCCCTGAGATATTTTCCTGTGGAATCTCACCACATATTTCTTCTCCATCAATCAAAGCGGCAAATTCCTCTGTGGAAGGTTGGTCTGAATACGAACCAGACACCAGTGATTCAAGTTCAAGATTTGTCAAAAAATCAGCTTGTACAGTACATTCGGGAACATAAAATATAGAATTCACTATATTTCATGTACTTTTAATATGTTTTAACGTTAGTCTAACCGGCTCCGTGGTGTAGTGGTCAATTCACCTGGCTACAAACCCTAGGGGGCCCAGGGTTCAATTCACGGCTGGTACCTTGAGAATTTTTCCCAAAAAGGGAATCACCCCAAAGGTCACCATGGTTTGTTTGGTTAAACGTTAGTTTTAAGGGTTTCCATTGGTCCCACACCCTCATACTCACTATCACCCTCTCATATCATCGGAACATGGTAAGAGCCACCACGGGTGACCTGGTGGTCTAGGGGTAAGGTGTCAGACTTCTGTGCTGGCGGCCGGGGTTCAATCCTCGGTCCCGGCACAGATTTATCTGATTACCAAACCCTTCCTTCACCTCTGACAAGACATCTTGTGAATGTGGGGAATGCCAGGCCTCCACCGTGGTTCGGATTCCACGTTAAACTGTAGGTCCTCCATTTCATCTCACAATCATCCTACCATTACACATTAGCGTAAGTGCGTATAACCCGAACGGGTAGTAAGACGCGGTGCTAATAATAATAATAATAATAATAAGAGCCACCGCGGAAAGGATGTACGATTAGTACCTTCGGGCGTCCCCTGGGCAATGAATGGTACCTTAGTACTGAATAATCTTCTACTGAGCTACGATTTATGTATCCCAGACGCACAATATTATATAACTTTAGGCTTATAACAAGGTAGTCCAACATTTTAACATAGTCGATAGTGCATCTTCTTACTAAACTAAGGATTCCGTGTTCGATTTCTAGGATGTGCAAAACATTAATTATCGGGAATTTCCCTTTAACTCTGACAAATTAGTAGTATTTGAAGTGATGGCTAGTATTTTGATCGTGTTCTATTTTAAATTAGTTAGTATAAGGTGAGACGCAACGGAACACGTGTTAAAGTCAAGATTTTCAAAGTTTGTATGAAAAAATCATTTTTTTGAATCAAATTAATAAAACATTGCTTCTATATAAATATTTAGTTTTATTTTCTACACAATTCGATCTCAACAGTCCATAAATATTTTTTATGATAATTTCACTATATAAGTTATTAATTAAAAAATTAAACACTAGACAAAATATAGAGTATAAATTACATGCCAGATATTATGAAACTGTCGCGATTACTATTTGTTTTGTTTTTTGTTTTTGTTTTAGAAGGAGGAGGATATTTAGCGTGCACTTTATGAACCAACCAGCTGGTTATATCATTATACGACAGTTAGACTAACTTAAAAAAAAATCCTCTAGGCCATTAGTTTATTAGTGTGAGAGGGAAAATCCACATTTCACCAATGATAAATTATCCAACCACACCGGGAATCAAACCCGTAAGTCTTTACTTAATAGGTAGAAACGCTACCAATTAAGCAAAGGGGTCGGATTACTTTTTGTTGGAAATCAAACCTAATGCGTTTAACTAAATAATATTTTATTCTTCATATTTAAAAATGATACCTAGACATGGGAATCAAACCCAAGACCTTTGGCTTAGTACGCCAACGATGTAACCACTGATCCATCCTCTGCTACGTATGTGTGATAAATTAATATCACGAGCAATCAGGTAACGCGGCTACCCTCGGCTCTGTAAGGCTTTATGCTGTCAATTGTACAATTACAATCATACGAATAAGCATCTCACGAAGTATTAAATAGGAGAGCTCTTGTATTTGATAGTTAAGGTTATAGCCATTGAATTAATTTTGGTCAAATATATTTGCTGTCATAAAAACTTAAACATTACGGAGCTTAATGAGCGTTTCTGCCCATTCTACCTTAAAATGTGTACATTAAGCACCCCAAATATAAAACAAAATTACTAATGACATAGCTCGCACCAGTGGACTTACGCACAAAGGAGTTAATCTTATTTTTTATGGTTTGCTGGTGACGTATAGATTAAGGTCTGAACCCCAGCTGGAATTATTAAGATAATTTTTCTTAAAGATTTTACCACCCTATTTCCACGTAAATGTGAGCACAGTTACTATCAATTCTCTTTTCTTGTCCCGCCTCATTAATGTTAAAATGCAGATAGCTGGGTGGATTTGACGTAAAGGAATTATTTTCATAATTAAATTAGCTGAATTGTTGGCACAAAGCTGATTTCTGGGTTTCATTTAGCCAATTATTATAAATACTTTTGTCTACCTATTATTTGTAGAACTATTAATTTAAATTTGAAACAAATTAGCTAACACATAATTGTGAGCTCCAAAAGTTTTTTACTTTCTCACTATCTCACAGGTAGAGAAAGTATTGTGATCATTAAAAAAATCGAACTCAAGATTTTGATGAATCTTGACGTTTCATGACCCTCGAATCCAAAAAAGTGGTCCATGGCTTTCCATCTGTCTGTCTGTACCTCCAACTAGAGCCTAAACTATTTTACTGACTAGGCTAAAACTTGGTATCTGGGGTTTTCATAGGGTTGCCCCGAGGGATTTTTGGAATTGGATATCTAACCCTAGAATTGAGGGTAGTTTACTGGAGGGCTAAAAGAAAAAACAAATCATTTTCTCAAAATCGGCTCTAATTAGTTTGATTAAATTTCATTTCCAAGCATTTATAAATGTTTAAAAAAAATGGCTACTCTCATTATTTCGGCATAATGGCTTTAAGGGCTCCGATCTGATGGGTAAATTATCTTTTTTTATATTATCTCCTAAACTATTTAAGATATAAAATTACTTATCGTTACAAATATGTAGGTCTCTTTATAATACAAATATTTTATGAAAAGCATATTTTTATAAAACCAATAACTTTCAAGCTATACGTAAATATAGGCTATATATATTTTTTAACTTTCCGAACACTAAAGGTAAAATTATTGCGACCGCAAAAGCAAATATAACCGGAAATGTTGATGGATGTCGACGTCTCAAGACCCCCCAAACCCTAAAAAGTTGTCTTTGTAATGACGACTATCTGTGTGTGTGTTTAAACTTAAATTTAAGAGTAGTTTAAGAAAGGGCGAAATGAGAAAAAATCTATTTTCTCAAAATCGACTCTTAACGATTTTGATTAAAATTCGTATCTAGGTGTTGATTAAGATTATAAATAAACTGGCTATTTTCATTTTACCATGAAAATGAATTTTAGGGTACTTTACAGAAGCAGAAACTTCCGTATCTACGCAACTATTTGCGATACTAAATAACTTATCATTGCAAAATTGTAATACTATTAAAAATAAAAAACTTTTATATGAAATATATTTTTATAAATCCAACAATTTCTGAGATATTGGCAAACATATTAATACAATTTTATGAACTTAGGTGGTAAAGAGATATCACTTAAGTTTTAACGCAATAAGTCTCCAATACCATAGAGTAACTAAATATAAGTAAGTCTCTAAAAGCTTATGTTGTTTTTCCTTAAACCACTTAGGAGAAATGTTTGTACAACAATGATC
This sequence comes from Timema monikensis, assembly GCA_902151445.1. Lineage (NCBI taxonomy): Eukaryota > Metazoa > Arthropoda > Insecta > Phasmatodea > Timematidae > Timema > Timema monikensis. The sequence goes on along the minus strand of CABFVZ010001911.1, from coordinate 133,181 downwards.
TGTATCCATTTTAGACTCAATAGTTAATATTTACATTTAGTATTGGTCAAAATTTATTAATGAGGAATTTAATAGCAATGCGATAGCATGAAGATTTTCAACACCTAATAAAGTGTCCACAAGGGTCAACACTTCGTATTAAAATTTCAACTTCCGGTTAAAATTTTTGACATTTTATTCGGTGTTGCACATCTTCATGTCATCGCATTGTTATTAAATTCCTCATTTATAAATTTTGACCAATATAAAATGTAAATATTGACTATTGAGTCTAAAATGAAGGAGATAGATCATTGTTGTACAAACATTTCTCCTAAGAGGTTTAAGGAAAAACGACATTAACTTTTTGAGAGACTTACTTATATTTATTTACTCCATGGAATTGTAGAATTATTGCGTTAAAGCTCAAGTAGTATATCTTTACAACTAAAGCTCACATAATTGTATTAATATATTTGCCAATATCTAAGAAACTGGTTTTATAAAAATATATTCCATATACATATTTTTTTAATTTTTAATAGTACTACAATTTTGCAATGATATGTTATTTAGTATCTCAAATAGTTGCGGAAATACGTAAATTTCAGCTTCTGTAAATTACCCTAAAAGTCATTTTCACGGGAAAATGAAAATAGTCAATTTATTTATAATCTTAATCAACGCCTGGATACGAATTTTAATCAAAATTGTTAGAACCTATTTTGAGAAAATACATTTTTTCTCTTTTCACCCTTTATTAAACTACTCTCTCTTAATTTTAAGTTTAAACACACACAGAGACAAACGTCATTGCAAAGACCACTTTTTAGGGTTCGGGGGGGGGGGGTCATGAAACGTCGAGATTCATCAAAATCTTGAGTTCGATTTTTTTGACGATCACAATACTTTATCTACCTGTAAGATAGCGAGAAAGTAAAAAAATTGGAACGATGGATAGGTTCTAAGTTTATCTACTTTTATTTTGTTAACCCTGACAGAATTTTGTTTTCTCTTGTTGCATGAGACTACAATATGTGCGTAAAACTTCCGTACTTGCGGGGCTAAAAAGTTTTAGTTTTAATTTTAATAAGGATATTGTGGACCCCCAGAAATAAATGTTTTTCATACAGCCTAGAACTGTTTTTTATTTCAAGATACTTCTTTTGCTTTGCTATTTATATTTACTTGCCACTGATTGGTTTAAATTGCCCAACACACACACATATGTATATTAAAATTAAATATATATATATATATTTTTTAAATTTAAATAGGTCAGGATTGTTATGAAATAGTATGAATCACAAACGATTAAATTTTCAGATATAATTATGTTTAATTTTCAAATATATTCTTAATATTAGATTTAGTATTTAAATGCTATCTTTTTATTTAGAAACAATTATGAACTTATTTTATCTAGATAAAAAAAATATAAACACTAAAAGATCACATTTTGTTGGAATGCGCTACCCTTAGCGTATTTGTACCCTCTCTCAGATGGAAGAGACCAAGTGTACAGTTTCAATAAAACTAGGTTTGCTTTAAGAAGGGAAAACATTAGGAACAGCAATGACAACTCAAAACTGCACAACGTGACACCGGTAGTATTGCTTTGCATAGATTACAATGAAGGTGACCTGGTGGTCTAGGGGTAAGGTGTCAGACTTCTGTGCTGGCGGCCGGGTTTCAATCCTCGGTCCCGGCACAGATTTATCTGATTACCAAACCCTTCCTTCACCTCTGACAAGACATCTTGTGAATGTGGGGAATGCCAGGCCTCCACCGTGGTTCGGATTCCACGTTAAACTGTAGGTCCTTCATTTCATCTCACAATCACCCTACCATTACACATTAGCGTAAGTGCGTATAACCCGAACGGGTAGTAAGACGCGGTGCTAATAATAATAATAATAATAATAATAATAATAATAATGATTACAATGATATGCAACCCACTTGGAACAACTGGTACATTTCGGCACTGCCCAACACACGAACGGAACCCGAGAATTATATACTTTCACCTTGAACGGTCATTACGTCTGTGACCACGAGGAGGTAAAGTTGTTTTTCCCCGTGCCATGTGATAATGAGTACAGACGATCTTCTTATAGAATCTATGATAGCGTGCCCAATCTTCTATGATGTTTCTGATCCAAGTTATCTTGACAACATAAAGGACAAAGCATGGCAACAAATATCAGCCTGCACGACACTTTTTGGTCACGCTCTTCCTCCTCTATACAAACTGCACCCACTACCACTGACTCCTCTTCGGACGAACCTTCGCAACTGGGACTTGCAAGGAGATTCTACAAATGTTTTGGCTGGTCTGGTGCCATGCCGGACGTTACAAGTGGGCTAATTACGAGCCGAGCCACACCAAACTAGCTCTTGCCACACCGGACGTTACAAGTGGGCTAACTACGAGCCGAGCCACACCAAACTAGCTCTTGCCGTGCCGGACGTTACAAGTGGGCTAACTACGAGCCGAGCCACACCAAACTGGCCCTTGCCACACCGGACGTTACAAGTGGGCTAATTACGAGCCGAGCCGAGCCATACTGAACCGGCCCGTGCCATGCCGGACGTTACAAGTGGGCTAACTACGAGCCGAGCCACACCGAACCAGCCCATGCCGTGCCGGACGTTACAAGTGGGCTAATTACGAGCCGATCCGAGCCGCACCAAGCCGAACCGGCCCGTGCCATGCCAGACGTTACAAGTGGGCTAATTACGAGCCGAGCCGAGCCATACTGAACCGGCCCGTGCCATGCCGGACGTTACAAGTGGGCTAATTACGAACCGATCCGAGCCACACCGAACCGGCCCGTGCCGTGCCAGACGTTACAAGTGGGCTAACTACGAGCCGAGCCGATCCGCACCGTGCTGGCCGTTCCTAACGGGTTTCTTCCTCAATGGACAGGCCTTGCCTGTTATAGATCAGACGTGAACCATGTGCCTCAGCCCCTGCCACATGCTGCCTTGCTTCCTTTGATCAGCGAGTGGGAGCAATAGATCAGTTTAAGGGGGGCCACCTACCGGAACACTGAGACTCGTTGCGGATGTCCAGTAATCTCACATTATTTAAGAAGTGGTTTGTTATTTTAGAATACTGCTCACGCCTAAATGAAATATGAAGGTATCAACGTGTCCATTTTGAATTTTTTTAAACATAATTATATTGAACAAATTAAATGAAAATTACCTTTTTTTTTAAGGACATTTTATGTTAAATGTCACAGTTTTGCAATAAAAGTAAATTATAATCAAATCTTCCATTAACAAATAAAGTCAGCTTTTAACAGTGCTATAACATACAGTATTGAGGTACTTTGAGTAATATTCTAGAAGATATAAGGCCTAAAAACTAACATTATTATTTGAAATACTTCAATGTGCTGATACTTTCCTTCAAGTAGGTAGAAGATTATAATAGAAGATTTTCTCAGACCCATTATCTGTGTTTCTTGGTGAGGGTTGCACAAATGTCACTTAGAGTGGAAAGATTTCTATGACTCATTATCTATTGTTTCTTGGTGAGAGTTTCGTAAATGTCATTGAGAGTGGAAAGATTTCTATGACTCATTATCTATGTTTCTTGGTGAGAGTTTCGTAAATGTCATTGAGAGTGGAAAGATTTCTATGACTCATTATCTATGTTTCTTGGTGAGAGTTTCGTAAATGTCATTGAGAGTGGAAAGATTTCTATGACTCATTATCTGTGTTTCTTGGCGAGAGTTTCACGAATGTCACTGAGAGTGGAGATATTTAATTAAAACTTGCTCTGTGTTTTTCAGTGATGGATAATTGCGCCCTTATTTATTCTTACTAAATATGCAACGTGATAATTTTATCCACACCTCCCAGATAACATTTAAATTTAATCTAATTTTAAAATAGGTTTCCTAATTATAATTTCAAATCATCTTTTCAAGCAGTAATGTAGCAGTTTGAGCAGTTTTGTTGATTTTTAATTTCCTTTAGAGTCTATACCAACAGATTGCTTATATAACGGTGTGTGAGAAGATAAATATTCCCACTTTGTGGGAAAGAATGAGCATCAAATCATCTAAATACTATATAGGTTGAGAATGCCATTCATGAAGCCACCAGTTGATAATGAATCCACTTAGAATTGTGAAAATAGCTAACACATAAAATTTATATTTTAAAGATGTGACTGGAAGATGTACTTGAGCCCTGTAAATATAAAGTATAATTTTTATATGAAGAACCTTATCTGACTGTTAGAAAAGCTACTAGATATACTTTCACACATTCACACATGTGATATGCAGCTGTCAATTTTGGTAGATATTACCAATACCTATAAATCCCTCATTTAGAGATAATGTCTCCGTATTTGCAGGAAATAAGAGTGGGAAACCCATTAGAGGAAAAAATAAATCTCATTGCACCCGAGTGGGATTCTAGCCCCGATCTACCGGTCACCCACACTCCAGGCTATTTTTAGAGTGACCACTGGTGCGGGTAAGGCCGATGAAGTACTAATGATTCAGAGTTCACTACAAGTGTAATTACAGACAGTACCAACTCTTCTAATGTCAAATGGCTTAAATAACCGTTCAATCATAAATTATAATAAGGTGGGTAGCTGGCGGTAACTTTTCTGGCTCTGATTTGGTAGGTTAAACTAATATTTTAGATACTTATATTAACTGCTTCGGTGACCGCATGGTATAAGTCGTCACTCTCACTCTCACAATAGACTAGACATCCAAAGATGGGAAAACTGGGGTTTGAATCCCAGTCGTGTCTACTGAGGGTAGTTTTTCCTTAATTGTTTTCTATCCTCATTCAGTACAAATGCGGTTGCACTTCCTAAAAAATTAAAAATTCCTTACCCCTATCTAATTAGCGTAATTAGTGCATAAGCATATAACCTGAACACGTGGTACGCAAAGTTAAAAAAAACCTATATGTCCTAGAGTTGATTCTATTCATTAAATAGTTTATTCATTTAACTGTTATGTTAGCTTAAGTAGTTTTATAAAAATGGGACGCGATTAAGGTGTCATTACTAATAATTATATAGTGACCTGGTGGTCTAGGGGTAAGGTGTCAGACTTCTATGCTGGCGGCCGGGGTTCGATCCTCGGTCCCGGCACAGATTTATCTGATTTCCAAACCCTTCCTACACCTCTGACAATATATCTTGTGAATGTGTGGAATGCCAGGCCGCCACCGTGGTTCGGATTCCACGTTAAACTGTAGGTCCTTCATTTCATCTCACAATCACCCTACCATTACACATTAGCGTAAGTGCGTATAACCCGAACGGGTAGTAAGACGCGGTGCTAATAATAATAAATAATAATAATAATTATATATTGGGATTTATAATGATGGAATGTCTTGGTTTAGATCTAATCTGGATGCATTAGGTGTGAGCTTACCACATTGGTTTAACCATATGATTTAATCCATTATTTTGTCAACATTTATATAAGTAGACTACTTTTTAACTAACCTCTTCTCTCCCCAATTCCCAATCCCTCCTCCATATCTACACCTCATGTTAAACTTATTTTATTGCATCCTATTCCCATTTGGGCCCACACATGATTACTCTAGCTGATTAGAGACAAGTAAGGTATAGCTCAAAGGAAATATACAAAAATTTGGGTGCAGAGAGAGAGAGTGAAAACAATTTAGGTAAAATTAAACTCAATACACCGAGTCGGAACTTGATCACCGACATTCACATGATCGACAATCCAGCTTTTGGCAATAGTAATGCCCTTGTTCATACGACCACTGGTGCTGAATATTGTATTGTTAAATATGTTATAGAAATAAATCTCTGACATTAAAGCGTGATAATAAATGTATAACAAACGTCCAAGATAATTATATTTTATTTAGGTTAACTATATTTCATAATTTTTTTTAAAGATTATTCCAAATATAGTAAGTGTCGTACTACATCATAGAAACCAAAACTGCCCTTTTAATTTATAAATATTTTGTATGCAATTTCAATAGAAATATTTAACAAACTATGATTCCAAAGGTGTGTTATGAATAAAGCTTTGTCAAACTCTACACTGAAATAGGCCTTACATTTCCCTTATTGGAAAAACTGGAAATACTGCAGACTCTAGGAAACAGTAGCCCAACATTTGTAATTTATTGGGGAAAATTATCACAGTCCCAGTTTTCATATGCCAGAAAGTTTTGTGTTAAAATTCTCGCCTCGTACAAAACCCCTTGCTCGGGAGCTAAAGGAATGAATTTATTCAAGGAGTGTAGGGAATGTATACTTATATTTACGTAGGAAGCATACCAGGAATTTGTACCCGTACAGTTTTTATATTACTTTCATAATATTTACAGATTACTATAATATTCTTCCCTCCCCCGTGGTATTTCAAAATAAAATTATAGAGTGCACTGGGGGATGATTCATGAAATATAAAGTTAAGACATTTGTATTCTGCGAGGCTTCGATTTATATGTGAATGTGGGTGTGTGGTTACTGAACAAAGCCGGTCTGGCGTTACAGACTTTTGACACCGTGTACAAATCTACATCTATTACACTATCTAATCCTTCTTTTTTCCTAGGAAATAACATTAAGAGAACACGAAAAAACTGTGTATTAATTTGCACCCCCAAAAAATCTCATTAACATACTGGATGGTTTACTGAATTGAGGGTAGAATAAAATAGTGAGGTGCAGGTGTGAGAGGATATAAATGGATACAAGAGACCGGGGATATGGTTCGTGTGTATAAATAGATTAAAAGCGTGGCAGGTGTGAGGAGAGGGAGATTGGATATGAGAGATAATAAAAATATAATAGAAGAGTGGTGGTTAGTGAATATAGGAGATAGCATCCTTGTAAGAGTGGAGGAGGGTGTGAGTGGATATAGGAGATAACATCCTTGTCAGAGTGGAGGGGTGGTGAGTAGATATAGGAGATAATATCCATGTCAGAGTGAAGGGGTGGTGAGTGGGTATAGGAGATAACATCCTCGTCAGAGTGGAGGCGTGGTGAGTGGATATAGGAGATAGCATCCTTGTAAAAGTGGAGGGGTGGTGAGTAGATATAGGAGATATCATCCTTTTCAGAATGGAGGGGTGGTGAGTGGATATAGGAGATAATATCCATGTCAGAGTGGAGGGGTGGTGAGTGGATATAGGAGATAGCATCCTTGTAAAAGTGGAGGGGTGGTGAGTGGATATAGGAGATTACATCCTTGTCAGAGTGGAGGCGTGGTGAGTGGATATAGGAGATAGCATCCTTGTAAAAGTGGAGGGGTGGTGAGTGGATATTAGGAGATAGCATCCTTGTCAGAGTGGAGGGATGGTGAGTGGATATATGAGATAGCATCCATGTCAGAGTGGAGGGGTGGTGAGTGGAAATAGGAGATAACATATTTGTAAAAGTGGAGGGGGGTGAGTGGATATAGGAGATAACATCCTTGTAAGAGTGGAGGAGTGGTGAGTGGATATAGGAGATAGCATCCTTGTCAGAGTAGAGGGGTGGTGAGTGGATATAGGAGATAACATCCTTGTCAGAGTGGAGGGGTGGTGAGTGGATATAGGAGATAACATCCTTGTAAAAGTGGAGGGGTGGTGAGTGGATATAGGAGATAGCATCCTTGTCAGAGTGGAGGGATGGTGAGTGGATATATGAGATAGCATCCATGTCAGAGTGGAGGGGTGGTGAGTGGATATAGGAAATAACATCCATGTCAGAGTGGAGGGGAATACTTAAAATATAAAATTAGTGAGTGGATGATGTGTTAATACATTAAATAAAACATTCAATTTTGACTATAAGGCTTTTAATAAACCTTATATTAAAGATCATCCAGCCATTGAGAAACATAAACATGTTATGAATATCTACAAAATTAGAACACCGTTCGTCCAGGTACAAGAGGCTGCCACCGACTGGTTTAGTATTTCTCAATGTAATAGTAACAGCATGGCGAATATATGTTTTAGATCAGTTTTAAAATGGTGTTGCATCAAAGAACTCGAGTGGAAATTAGGTATGTTGTTAAAATTTGGTCTCCAAATAAATGCAGGATGTTAATAAACTCATAATCCAAGCTGCACATATAGCTTATTTGAATCAAAATTAATACAAAATCCCAGTACATTTACATCCTGAAAACTATGTTAGTACCTTTAAATGGTTTCCAGAGTTTCGGCGTTCAGCGCCGTGAAAGCTAGCTGTCAGGCATGTATGTACAACAAGTTGCATAGGATCTAGGCATGCAGCACTGAACACCTAGACATTTGGAGCACGGCATCAGAACATTTCACAATAAATTAATATTAAACAACACACCAGTTCATTTAGAAATGTAAATACGTTCTGAGGGTCATCAGTAACGATCTTAAACACAGAAAGAACTGGTCATTATTACATGTGCGGTTCCGCAGGCCTGGCTCCTACGCAACTTGTTGTACACCAATTCTTGCACATCTTTGCTCTCCCGGCGTTGTGCGCTGTAACTTTGAACACAGTTTAATGGTACTAGCATAGTTTTCTGAATATAAGTGTACAGGGATTATGTATTACTTTTGGTTTAAACAAACTAAATGTTTGGGCCATGAGTTTTCAAACACCCGGTATAATATATTATGATCACGTATTACTACCCATTTAGGTTATACGCTTATATATTAATTACGCTAATGATTTTAGGGATTAGTATAGTTATATTAAATAAAGATAACCAGCATTTGCTTGCAGAAAAGGCGAAAAACTATTTTGGGATAAACTCATAACACTGAATCAAGATTTGAACCTCAATCTCCCCTTCATCGGCATTCTAGTTTACTGCGAGAGTAGCACGTTAGACCACGCAGCCTCCAAAGTGGGTGATCTCCCTTATTAACATTGTAAAAGGCACGTATTGTTAAGCACATGAACTAAACGTCAAAATCGTCTTGTCTGAATTGATGGTAACGAGGATATTTGGTTTCGGGTCCCGATCGAGTGTACTGAAGGTGCTTTTTCTTAAATACTATCCCATTCTTGACCTTCAAACTGGGGGTACATTTCCTCTAAACTCTACTCCCTCATCTATTTCCTACTAGGGTAGTCAAATTTCCATATCCCAGACGGGTATTAATGTGTGGAGCAAACCATATTTAATAATTCTAATTTGGATTGTAAATAACGTTATATCGTTTAGTTTAATTTAGTATAAAACCAAAATAACCTTAAAATTTTATTTTATTAGTATGATGACTTTATTTATAACTCCAATATTGTACTTTTGAACTATTTGTACATAATTTTAACGCAAGTTGCATGTAAATCTATCTCACGACGAACAGGTCCAGTCCGGAGTGGTGGTACGCACTGGTTTGTTACTATCATAGATTCAAGAAGTAGGTTGTTTGTCGTAGTTTCACTGTTACTCAGACGTTAGGCCATCAATGAAAGCAGCTGACTAACGAACGATAGTAAGTTGGCGACGGCAGTATGAGTTTGGATGTGTGTGTTCATACAACGGCATTCATAATTGAACTGACTATATATTTGCTATTTGAAGGAAAATCACTATCGATCACACCGGCCCAGTTCAATATATTTTACGTTCAATAAATTTAAAACCCACTTTGCCCCAATGTATAAAGTGTATTTTCTATAAGTTTCACTGTGTACTTTCACTAAATGAAAACTTAAAAACGAAATTAACAAGTATTTTTGACATCTTAATTTAAACAAGCTAATACAAAACATTTCAGCAACCTAATATGTCTAAATCAGATGACAAACAGCATTCAGCCTACCGCGATGAGACCAGGTTTGGCTGATTTTTTTTCTAACCATGTCTTACTATCCTTTATGGCTATACGACTATGTACTAATTACAATAATGGACAAAGAATGTTTAATTTAGAGGAAATGTGCTTGCATGTGCGTGGAGCAAGAGTGGAAAACCATTTAGAAACTACCCTCAGTACACCTGACCAGGAGTGAACCACGATCTCCCCGTCATCGGCAGTCTAGTCTATTGCGGAAGTGACGCCCTAGGTCATGCGGCCACCAAAGAGGATTTGGCTGATTTTATATTCATGCATAGTGCATAGTAGTAAATATTTCATAGCACATGGTGAGTAAAAGTTTGTAGCATATTTCTTTCAATTATAGAATTCACAACCGAAACAAAGTGAATAGTGAGGCTTGCACAATTCATAATGTTCATGAACCTTTTCACTTCCGTGACTTGCACTGTTGCATTTTCACAATAGATTTTTTATGTTTTTATATTTTTAATTAAAGTTAATTAGGTTGAATTCTTTCAAAGTATTCCTCAATTAGGTCCTGCTGCGTATTATTGTGTTATCAAATATTCAAAGACATTTTTGTTTTCTGAGATACGGGAGTTTAAACCAGCGCCATGCAGGAATGGTGTGAATACGCAACGATTCCAGTTGTTATATCATACGTCTGGCTTATTGCTCCTCTATGCTTAAAATAAAATAATTCAATAATAATGTTGAAGTAAGTACTCAGTATTATAATACAGTAAAATATAAAATAATTACTAAAATATTTGGTTGTATTTTTTTTCTAATAATAAGCTATATTTTTGATACAGTTTGAAAAAAATTCTAACACAATTTACAAAAATAAAGTATTATTTAAATATTTATGTAATAATATTTTTTCAATAACAGTATTATATATTTAAATATGTGTTGTTTTTTTATTATTTAGAACGTTATAGGATGTTTCAAAAATGCAACGGCACCAGTCCTAATGATATTTTGTAGCGCCAGTCCCCGAAGGTTAAATATGGACCTAAGAAAACACAACTCTTGTACTTGAGACGTATCAACCAATAAAAATTCAAGGAGAGATTCTTGCCAACTAAACGCCAGGATACACAACTAGCAGAAATTATTTTCTCTTTATGTTTGAAATTATTTTATGTAGCCATAAATTACTTGTTATTAATTAACGATTTTGGTAAATAATTACGAGTGTGAATATATATGATTTAAAATGAAAGGGAAATGTAATTTTTTTAATTCTGTTATTGAGAAGTAAATCCACCCTAATATTTATAAAAAATAATAAAATCAGGATAAAGAAAAATTTATAATTTAATAATAAATGAAACGCTCAAATTAAGGTTATTTTAATATTTCCAAACATATAGTTTAATGAACATTGTTTTCTGAGTAAGCTCTTAAAAGAAGTATTTATTAAACCCGCTTCGGTGGCCACAAGGTCTCACAGTAGACTAGATTGCCGATGATGGGAAGATCGCGATTCGAATCTTGGTTGGGTGTACTGAGGGTGGTTTTTCCAAATTGGTTTTCCCCTCTCTCACCACGCAAATACGGGTACACTTCATATAAATATAACCTTCGTAATCCCTAAAAGCATTAGTGTAATTAGTACATAGGCATATAGCCCAAACGGGTAGTAAGACACGTTGTTAAAAAAATATTATGTTTGAAAATCTTAACATAAACAAATTATAAATATTAGAAAAATGCATTTGAGAAGTATTTAATCATTAAGTTTCATTGTAATTGGTCGTTAGAGATTGTATTACGAATCGTTCACTGTACGCAATGCACTATTAGTTATGTGTTATGTATGAATATAAACCCATCCTTTCAAGCTACCCCTTCCTTTGTCTCTTGTCAAATGGTTCGGGAATGTTCACTAGGCTGTTTCAATAGTTGGAGGAGGTGAGTGACATCTGGGTCGACAGATCCAAGTCAAGTTTACCCACAACCGCCACGACGCTAGCGTCGCGAGCGCCTCGGGTGCGTCTCATAGGAGTAGAAAGGAACGTGACAGTCATTGAACGCGCCAACACTCCTTGGGGAATTCGGTTTGGCTAAGGAGGTGGGGGAGTGAAGAGGGAGGTGTTAGGGTGGAATGCGAGCTTCAGGAATAGAGGAGGGCGGAAAATCAGAGACATGTAAAGTAAAGGAAACGAAAGCCAGACGTATTTAAAGGTGTTAGGTTTAGCTACTAAATTATTTCTTATTACAAAAACCTTGTGTTTCATAAATACTCTAATCCATTTTCCTAATAAGCGAGTATTTAATTATCTTATCCTAATTCTAATTTTTTTACTTACTCATTTACCAAATTAATTGGTAAAAAAATGAACTAAATAACTGTAACTACTCATATTTATCTACTTCTTATTCAAGATTTAAAGATTTAGAATGTTTTCTAAAACGTTGTGTAAATACCAAGAATTTAGTTTAAAAAAATTCTGAAACCAATAAATGAACTGATTGAAAAACACCGATGCGGAATTTTAAAATATAGTTTGGCTGGATAGCCTTGTACTTTAGAAATTGATTATGTCGTACCATTTATTTCGAAATATTTTTTCTTAAAATTTCCTTCAATAATACTATATCTATACTTGAACATTTTATCATCGACCTTTATCTACTGAATTGTTAAAAATTTAACACTCCAGTCTCCATAGTTAACAAGTGTGTATGGAAAGTGGGTGGTCGGGAGGGGGGAATAGTAAATAAACAGTAGTTTTACACATGACATTTAAAATAGTAATGAGTGCTCAAAACACTTATATACATGATAGGAAATAGATGAAGGTTTAATTTAATCATTAATTACTATGCAAAACCGTTTTTCCCTATATCTCAGTTTGAATGGGATTTATTTCATCCCTATTCCTTAAATTTAAATATAAACACATATTTAATAGTTGTATCTTTTATTCGAAAGAAGGAAATATAAATTTTATTGGCTTAGAGGTTTGAAAGCTGATATTGACAAAAATTTGGCTTTTACTGACAAGTGAGCTATATTCACCCCCCTGAAATAAAAAATTGTGTTTAACTGTTTAAAAAAACTACACCAGTAAAATAGCAATAAGGAAATTTCATTAAGTTCCCAGAGGAAATGATATTAAACTGATTTGTATTTGCAATGCACTGCCAGTATCTGTAAGAACTTTTTACAGTCCTACCAACATTTACTGACATATTTCTGTACGTGAGTTTGAGCTTTTAATGGGGTTTCTCAATGGTTTAAGTGCTTGTATCCTCTGGACTTGTACAAAAAAAAAGATATTTATTATTTGTGTTGCTGTTAACATTGTAATGTTGTAATAAAGAAAGTAGACTGTAGCCCTCCTATTTTTATAGTCCGTGGCGGAGAGACAAAGGAAGAAAGGATGAAGAAGAACTGAATAGTACACTCGCCAAATATGTCAAGTAAACTTACAACGCTTATTGTTTTTATATTAGGTTTACCAATACCGGTGGTCACGTGGTATAAATGTCAAGTTCGTGTAGTCTGGTTTGTTGATGGCGGGGGGATTGGGGCTTAACTCCTGGCTGGGTGTACTGTACTTATCGGGGAAAGTATTTAATAAAATATCACTATCCCTCAGCGAAAATGTGGGTATATTTTCTCTAAATTCTACCTTCCTCATCCCTACCTGATTATCAAGATTAAAATGAGTTCTGCTTAGACTTTAAGACACGGTGAAAAATAAAAATTATAAAGCAGTGCTTTTCAGTCTTGTCATGAATATTATTACTACTATAACTATTAATTTTCTTAGTTAAATTTTGAAACCTTAAGATTGTGTGCTTGAAACTATTAAAAATAGCTATTTTTAAATGATCTTCAGAAATTTTGCAAATTTCACTGAATTGCCTTGCGTATTTAAATGTTAGCTCTTTTATTTATAAGCTAAGAAAAAGAAAAACTAAAATGCGTTTAAATACCCTGAGCTCAACTTGTTTGCAGAACAGTTTGACAAATCAAAACCCCATTTTCAATTAATTTGTTATAATTTTAATGATCTGTTTTTATATGAAGAGAACATAAAATGGTATATTTTAATTAAGAACACTTTTTAATTGTCAATTTATGTAACCTTTACACACCAAACATGCTTGTAAAAAATATATATTTTTAATTTGTTTGTATCGAGTCTTACTTCCCGTCTGGCTTACTCGCATACAGGTGACTGTAAAAATTGAATATAACCAGTAATTTCTTCTAGTATTTCAAGTTGAAGGTTTCCTTGGTGATCAAGCTAAACATAAAAATATATTAATAGTTATTTCAATAGTACATCATAGTCTTAGAGAATAACCGTTGTTCATGTGTTTAAAGACGTGAATCTCGCATATATATAAACAAAAATATCAAAGTTGCACAACCTCAGATTCCCTAAGTACGTGTACGTACGCCAGGGTAAAGCTATTTATGTTTATTAGTTATGGATTTCTACCACAAAAACACACATATACCTTCAATTGTATTTATTTTATTTGATATTTTGTATAGGTAACAAGATATGAATAGAGGCGATTTCTTTTAGTTAAGATTATTAATAGCAAATGCTGCCTGACACTTATCTCGGTTCGTAGCGTGTCAGCCCACTGAGCTATGGGTCCCGAGTTCGATTCCCGGCATGACCAAAAATTTATCATTCATGAAAATATGGGTTTACCCTTTCACACTTATATATTGACGGCTGGGGACTGGATGTTTTGTCTGTTATAGCCTTAATATAGATTATAAGGTATATTAAGCTAGGACAGGCCTAGCCAAGCGGTAGTTGAAAATACTCAAGGCTTGAATAAAAAAACTCACCCAGACCATAGATTGGAATCAGTAATTGTTCTAAATTCTGATATACCCAAAATTAGTTTTGTCTCTACGATATGATTTATCAAAATCTATGTTTACTGACGCAAGATCTATAACTAATAAATATGTATTAGATATAAATTTGAACTCTTGATGTACGTGGAGATTTTAACACCTAATACGCTTGGTATATTGGGCCTTTTATGTTATACCATGAAAATAATAAATATTTACACCATTGGGACTAAGTCAATAAAGATGATCACCAATGTCTTAGATTTAGTGCTTTTGTGAATGACCGAGTCTTATCTAAATCATAGATATTAAAATCACTCTATAAATTAATATTAGGTTTTAAGAGAGTTTTTTTATTGATTAATATTATTTCTCTTATATTTCCAGGTAAGTTGACACTTCAAAAGAAGTGAAACTTCATCCTTGCACGCCAGCACTAGACCAAGAGATAGATATAAATATTATATTTGCACAGAGAACGCCAGATTGGAGCGTCATGAGGGTGAGGGAGCTATTTCATTACTTTGTAAAACTGTAATATATCCTTTCTGTCTATGTGCACTAAGTACTACTACCCACCCTGTATATCTATTTATTCACACCAATGACTTGGTTAGAATTTGTAAAGGTATAAATTTAGAGAAAATATACTTGTTTATGCGTTGAGGGAGAGTAAGAAACAATTGAGGGGAAACCAATAAAACAAAACGTTATACACCCCGCTGATATTATATCTCCTACCTCTCCGTCACCGACAAATACGATCAAACAAAGTTAACCCCTTGGTCACCGTGCTCACTGATACGGACTACCCTAAATTAGCTTTATTATTATTATTATTATTATTATTATTATCATCATCATCATCGCGCTTTACTACCCGTTCGGGTTATACGTTATAATGTGTAATGGTAGGGTGATTGTGAGATGAAATGGAGTACCTACAGTTTAACGTGGGATCCGAACCATGGTGGAGGCCTGGCATTCCCCACAATCACAAGTTGTGTTTAATACACGTATTGTCAGAGGGGAAGGAAGGGTTTGGTAAATAGATAAATCAGTGCCGGGACCAAGGATTGAACCCCGAACCCCCAGAACAGAAGTCCGACACCTTATCCCTAGACCATTAGGTCACCATCTTTGATATTAACTATAAGATAACTAACCACCATTTGTTTTAAATATATTTATGATTAGTAAGACGTAATTCCCCAAGAATACTCATTTAAATATATGTTGAAAGATAATACCTGGATATGGTAACCGAACTCAGAGCCAACTGTCAATTTCAACGAATATTTAAGTGCTATACAACCAAACATGTTTATTCAGAGTATTGAAGCCAGTGGCTGACAACTAAACTAAATAATTGATATTGTTGCAGAAACATTCTACCAAAGAGCATAAATGAAATAATATACACTCTTACACTAATATATTGAAGAAAAAGAGTAACATTACTGCTCACCAAAGAGAAAACCTCATTTCAAAATATAATCGCCAATAGCTCGGAAACTATTAGTTTTATAATAATATATTCCAAATAAAGGTATTTTATTCTTATAAGTTCTACAACTCTACAACAATAAAATTATTCATATCTAATATAGTTACGGAGATCTGAAAAAAAAAATCGGAGTATTTCCGACTATCTAAAGTATCTTCTAGGACCTATGCCATTTTCATGAGAAAACGAGAATAACCGTTTCGTTTGTATGTTAAACAGTGCCTAGACATTAAATCTAATCAAAATCATTAAAGCAAATTTCAATAAAATATTATGCCTCTTTTTGCCCCTCGGTGAACTACCCTAAGTATTATGGTTGGACGTCTAATTCCAAAAACTGTCCAGGGGAATCTTATAGAATCTTAGGTCAAGATGCAGACAGACAACATCATGAAAACAATTTTGTTTTGTTTAAGGAGTTCATGAAACGTCGATGTTTATCAAACTCTCGAGCTAGATTTTTTTTTAAACGATCTCAATACTTCTCTTTCTCTCTCTTTTTCTCTGGGGGCCGAGAGAAATTAAAGATGAAAATTTTAATTGAAAACCACTTAAACATAAAAATCATGCTTGAGTGAAAAATTATGATGGTCAGGGTGGGGAATCGGGCTGTGGGGAGAGTGGATATAATTATAGCATTTAATATTCAAAAACACAACGTTTGGGTTGAAAGTCATATTAGTCTGTCATATCAAGAATATCAAAATCCATTGGATAGTATTGTTTGTAATATAATGTATGTAAAAATTTAAAACCAACATTGACATATTATGTCCACTTTCTAGTTAAGGCTCCCTCCCCCCCACACACACCTCCTTTAGAATAATTATTTTGTCATGTCTATGACTTTGTTCTACGAAGCTAGTGCCACCTGCATTAAATTGTTAGTACTACAAATAACACATCCCAACCTCCGCTCTTAAAGACTAAAGGCGTTGTTGGTAAAAGAATCGTAAAGTTGAAGTTCTTACCACCTAAACTCCTTCCCCGCTTTGTTCTGTACTTTATATTTCCCTTCTAAACTTTGGTCTCGAGACGCTCCAATGATGACACCGCTATTTACTTTCCAGCACAAACTCTAACACAACTTATTAAGTTTATTCCCCGTACAGGTGAAGCTGCAGCTTTTAAACTTTGCGAAACTTATCTTTTTGACAGAATATGTTTATTTAGAGGGGCACACCCCACTCTCACACCTAAATAATGATACCAGTGATCTCCCCTGTAGCCAAATTAAAAGGGGAACAGCTCGCAGGAGCTTTGAGATTCGTTGAATACGTCAAGAAATCCCGCGTTATTTAAGGAAAGGTTTGTTATTTCAGAATATGGCTCATGCCAAAATGGAGTTGAAAGTTATCAACATAATTAATTAAAATTTATAGTTTTTAACTCGAAAAAAAATACTAAAATAAATAAAGTTAACTAATTTTCAGCGCTGTTTTGAGAGAAATATCAGCATTCTGAGAGAAAATTAAGTGCTTGGAAATATTGAATAATTTTTCTATAAATATGGAAGGGGTGACTATGTGTGTGTTAGTCGTGGGAGGAACTTAGGGTGTATACTAAAAGTTTAAAGGTAACAATAGATTGAGATGAATGGGGAAAATGATGAATTAAGTTAATAAAAAAGCATTGACTTGCCCAAACACATACGTTATATATTAGTAGCTGTAGTAGTATATGATTAAATAAATACAAAACACAGTTTAGAGTTTATTTTAATTTATTCTTCTATTGGGGGTGTTGACTGAACAGTTTATTAGCTAGACTTGGTATGCTAAACAGGTGGCCTAGATAGCTCAATAAAACACATTTAATAGAGTATCAATGTTATGGCCAGTAACTCATTTATTGAGAGTGGGATTACATAATTTAATAAATACATGAAAGCTATGCTATTCTATTGATAACTACTTTAATTTCATTAAATAGATGTAACATCATTTATAAAACTAACAGTTTGAACCTATCTGTATGTGAGTAAAATATCACATTTCTAATATATTCCTATTCTACCAATTGCCTGCGTCTTAGAAACACATTCGACAACTTCAAATGCTAGAAAATAATTAAACCTAGTCGAGAGCAGTGTTTTATGAGCGTACTAAGATTCTAGAAAAAAACACAAACTCTCACCCCTCCTCCCTCTACACACTGCAACTCATATTATGTGCCATCGTATGTACTCAAAACACCAGCCGTTACGTAAGTTCACTGCATACACACGGTTATTTTCGACACATCTTAGCTCATTGACGAGGTAATGTGGTGGTATATAGTTTACTATGTTCCTTGAAAAATAAAACGTAGGTCTACAAAAAAAAAGAATAACCCCCGTCTTGATCTGATGAGTACTTTTTGAGTTTATTGTCAACAAATAAACAGACTTACAAACAATCTAAAAATGAATTATTTAGTATTATTATCGTTCATACTACCCAGAAAAAAGAAAAATTCCACAAAAATTCGATTGCGCAAACAAACCTTTGAGTTGTATTATATGTATAGATTTACTATATAAGAAACCAAAATAAAGTAATTTGAAAGAAGCACTCTATAGTAAGCACCCTATCACACCAAATAAAATTGTCTTGTTAGTCTAGTACCAAGCAAAACTAAATAAATCTAATTCATACTCAAAAACATAAAAATTATTTAAAGCATAATCTGTGACGTTGAACTTTTAGCTGACAATAATAATGACATAATCGCACATATTATATTGTTTTGCTAGACAAAATGTTACTATCCCATAACCATATCCCAGTTAACCAGACCGAGATTTGAACCTCGATCTCCTGGTCCTCGGCAGTCAAGCTCAACATGAAACTAGTGCGTTAGCTAACTACGCCACTGAGGTGGGTTTTAATTATATGTGTTTTATAATATTTATTAGTCTTTTTAGTTATTATTATTTATTATTATTATTTAGCACAGCATCTTACTATCCGTTCGGGCTATACACTTTAAGTACTAATTACGCTAATGTATTAGGAATTGGGAAGGTTGAATTAGAGGAAGTGAACCCACATTTGCGTGGAGGGAGAGTGGAAAACCATTTAGGGAAAAGCATCCCCAGTTCACCCGACCGAGATTCGAACCTCGATCTCCCCGTCCTCAGCAGTCGAGCTCAACACGACTAGCGCGTTAGCCAACTACGCCACCGAGACGGGTTTCTTTTTAGTTGATAGCTATTTAAATAATTATTATAATAATAATACTTAGAACCACGTCTTACTACCCGTTTGGGTTATACGCTTTAAGTACTAATTACTCTAATGGATTAGGAATTGGGAAGGTTGAATTAGAGGAAGTGAACCCGCATTTGCGTGGAGGGAGAGTGGAAAACCATTTAGGAACCCCCCCCCCAGTTCACCCGACCGAGATTCGAACCTCGATCTCCCCGTCCTCAGCAGTCGGGCTCAACACGACAAGCGTGTTAGCCAACTACGCCACCGAGGCGGGTTAAATAATTATAGAATATGACTACATGTTTATACTTTATTTTTATGTTAACTGTGGACAATATTTTAATTATATGTGTTTTATAATGTTTTCCCCTAATTGCTTAGTATATTTGGTAAATTGGCTTTGACTTTGCTTGGAGAGAGTGGGGGAAAAACATTTAAGAAAGACAACGCTCAGAACACGGGACAGGGATTCAAACCCATAATTTCCCGATAGTTGACAGTCTATTCTGTTGATAGTGTGAATATTATACAATGTGGCCACCAAAATGGGTTCAAGGATTGTTATTATTGGTAATATTAATATTTAAAAGCCACTTACCTCGTAATTTATGAACAAATATCATTTTATTCCAACCACCCACTAGAAAGGTGACGCTGCTAAAGCTTTTTCTAAACGATTTTGTTTGGAAAGTGGAAAAGCTAGATCCCCAAGCAAAGGAAAGGCGTGAGGAATAGGATTTTAAAAAGATGAAAAGAAAAATCACAATAGACGTAAAGCCTCTTAATAGAATATTTTATATGACTGGCTCTCTTAACACAACCTCATTTTAAATTGCCAGCATTCCACCTTCACGCAATTAACCTTTACCGACGAAAGAGAGCTTATTAAAAATTAATTGCCTTCTTCAAATTTATGAAATGGTTGTCATATTATTTTATTTCCGTTAAATACCGTAACATGTTTTCTCAATATATTACTAAGTTTGAATGTGTAGCAAACAGATTAAAGCTATGTGGAAACTAGGTAAAATACTATTATGAGTTCTTCTAGACCCCTTTTGAACTTAATAATTCCGTTGTTAATCTAAATTCATAGATTTATGTACGCATACGTTTTGTTAAAAAAAAATAGCTTTGTTTGTTTATAATATGCATAACCACTAAAACGGGGTGGAGGTAAGATATTGGCGTTCGTGACTCTCCCCATAGTAGAATCCATTACCTACCTTTTTTCACATCATAAGGATATTAAGGCTGTGCTCGTTGCAATATTCATACCAAATTATTTTAGAATTGGTCGTTTGGATAAATGGACAGTGTAATCTCTCCAATAACTTGGCCAATAGCCAAGACTAAAGACTTAAAGTTAAAATAAAAGATGAAGGTATTAAAGGTACTCAAGGGGATTATTTTAAACATGTAATATTTCTGTTACTTGACAATAAATGTTCGAAATCTTGACCCGTTTCGGTGGTCACGTGGTTTAAGACCTCACTATTATCTAGTACTGGAGGGCCGATGATAGGGTTATTGGGGTTCTAATCCCAATCTGGTTTATTAATGCTAATTTTTCCTCTACGGTTTTCTACTCTCCCTCAGCGAAATTGTAAGTATATTTTTTCTATAAATTCTACAACCCTCATCCCCATCACTTGAGTGAAAATATGTGGTCAGTTTGAATGAGTATTAAAACACGGTATAAATAAGACTTTGTTCTAAATAAACATTTTAGTATACTTTCTCTATTATGTTAATTGTTATATATAAATATATATATATATATACAAATTTACACTTTATTATATATATAATTATTAGCATAGTATTATTTTTATTATATATATATTATAATAATAATAATAATAATAATAATAATAATAATAATAGAACTGTAAATTTGTATGTACTGTACGTTCGATTTAATTCTGTTTGTCTCCAATAAACTAAAAAAAATTACTCATCGGATCGATACGGGACTTCTTTTGTTGTGTTCATTATCTTTAATAATAAAGGGTTATCTCCCTACATACCATCATGCTATGTCACTAGCGAGTGAAGCAGGGTAGAAAAAAACAGATTGTCCGTTGGGTAATATTTGCGTTTTAAATATGTAATAATTCAAATACTGTACTATATTAACTATTAATGTATGAATCTTATTTGTAAATTTCCTTGTCAACGAGTGGTTTTGGAAATATCAACAAACAATGAATGTATATTTGTATATCTGTTCTTCTTGATCGCTGAGTTAGAATTTAATCTTAAATCAAACTTACACCTAGGTGACGTTCAACATCTTTAAGTGATTTTATGTTTCATTTACGTGGATACATATTCAGACAAATAAATTATTCCTCCCAGGGACCGTCCTTGTTCCTAGTTTACTAACGTAATTAATACATAACAACATGCATATTAATCACACCTTGTGAATGTGGGGAATGCCAGGCCTCCACCGTGGTTCGGATTCCACGTTAAACTGTAGGTCCTCCGTTTCATCTCACAATCACCCTTCACATTAGCGTAAGTGCGTATAACCCGAACGGGTAGTAATATGCGGTGCTAATAATAATAATAATAATAATAATAATAATAATAATAACATGCATATTGCCTGAACAGATAGTAAAACGCGGTGATTTAAATAAAAACTTCTCACTGTAGTAGAAGAATGAAATTGGTCAAGCAGTTGTAAGAACCACATAAAACACTATGAAAAAAAAAGTAAATAACAGGAAAAGGCGGAGAGGGGTCTTCCCTAAAAATTTCTTAAACTAATAGAGTAAAACATGTTCTGTATGGTATAAATTTGAAATATCTCAATACATTTAGAGGGGAAACCTTAAACAACCATAAGAGTTTGAATATTAAATGTTTTTTATTAAACAATGATGATCTTATTTCCTATGTGTCTTTGTAACAACGTATACAATTTATTTTTACATATATTATGATTGTCCTCAGGCAAATATTGTTTTCTACGGATTGCATTTGTATTTTAACTCAGTTTATGGGCTGATTAATATATATATTTTTTTTTTATGTATTGACTTACACCTATATTTTGTTTTTGGATTGAAAATTATGTAAAGAGTTTATCTGGATGTTGAAAATTATAATTTCATGTAGATGTTATATGTATCTGTTCACGTGAATTATTCGAACACTTCTAAACATCCTATACACCCAAAATTAGCCATGTCAATAGGTTTAAAGATAATGTTATCTAGAAAAGCCCTAAAATAGAAAATTTAATATAGCGGATTCAAAATTCTTGATCAAATTAAGCCAAAAATATTGCAAATGAATAATTTCCTTTCTATAATGTAAACTGTTACTATTCTATATAATTTTATTTTGTTTTAAATCTTTAAAAACCAATTATTTATGCTATGTTAATCTTCTTTCTTTTTTATTATAACCAATAATCGAGAGTACTAATAATTTGCATAGAGAAGTTATAACTAAATTTTCGAAAGAATTTTGAAATTTTGACGCACATTTAGATTATAATCTTTATTTTAATATAATGTTTTAGTCGTCCTTGTTTTTACATTTTGTTGTACAATTTTAAACAATAGTTCAATTGATCATTATGTTTAAAGTATTTAAGATTTTGCTCCTTTTCCCTGTGATTAATTTACATACTGAAAAAAGAACAAAGCTTCTTTACAGATTATTGACCGTTTGAAGAACGAGTACACCAACTAGGTTTTTCTGCACATTCACATTTTTTATGTGTTTTTCCTTCTTTCTGGGTACATAGTATGATTGATAAGAACACCAAATAATCAATTTTTACCATGTTTAGAATGTCTATCAATTTGTGTTTCCAGTAAACTCAAAAAATATTATATTCTGAAAAATGACACCTAAACATGGGAATCGAACTCGGAACCTTTGGCTTAGTGCGCCAATGCTCTAACCACTGAGCTATCCTAGAATCGTCCAGTTCCTAGGGTCATTATTCACTCATATTTTAAGGCAGAGTCTATTATGGACGTGTGGAAATCGTCGGCTACAAATATGTGATTTTTTAAAGATCACGAGCTATCAGATAACACAGACACCTTTGACTCGGAGTTGGATTTATGCTGCCGCTTGTACAATTATTATAATTGTAAGAGATTGAATATTTATGAATCAAATAGTCAAAGTTATTGTTTATGAATCCAGGATAGCTCAGTGGTTAGAACATTGGCGTACTAAGCCAAAGGGCCCGGGTTTGATTCCTGTGTCCAGGTGTCATTTTTCAATTTTCCCAACCAATATGTTGTGTCTACACCTGTCATCGACGCACCACATGACCATCCCACCTCATCCTGCACGTCTTGATTATCCATCACATGTTTGGAGATGCATGAAAACCACGAGGCTCTTCATTATGTAACTTTATCCAATCTCGTGTTTGTTCATCTCACTTAGGTCCAAATATATTTAACAAGCACTTAGTTCTCAAAAACAAATGCTACAGAGTGAATGACAACATTCCACACATAAAAATATCAACCGTTGGGATTATAATTTGTTTATTCTTATTTCAATATTCTTATCCTTATTATTATTATTATTATTATTATTATTATTATTATTATTATTATTATTGGGTGTTCTCTCCTACAACAGATCCATTCCTTTTGTCAATGGAACTTAGACCTCCAATGCACCCTTTTCTCTGCCTCCTCCTTTCACTCCCAGAATTGTCTTATTTCCTCCAATACATCCAGTATTTAACTCCTTCTTCCTAAGCTCCTCTTTCCCTCAACCTTTCCTTCTATGACTTCGTGCAGAAGAAAGTTCCTCCTAAGGATGTGTCCAATCCAGTTTGCTTTGCGCCGAAGAATCACATCCAAAATGGATCTTTTCTCACCCACTCTTCTTAGGATTTCTTCATTTGTCACCCTGTCTGTTCATCCAATCTTCTTAAGTCTTCTCCAGCACCACAATTCAAAGCGATTCAAGTATTTCTTTTCCATTTTCCTAAGAGTCTAAGTTTCTGCTTCATTCAGTGCGATCGATGCTCCAAATGTATTATTTCATCAATTTCTTCCTCAGTTCCAAACTCAGCTTTCTGATCAACAGTAACCTTTTCTTGTTGAAAGCTTCCTTGACCATGGTGATCCTCGAACTAATTTATTTAGTGCCGTACGCAATATTTACACACATAAAACTAGGCAACAACCGCTTACGAACTGAATGGTAGAAAGCATTGCCCCAATGAATTCTGTTTTTGACCTTCTCCTACATTCCTATATATTAACACAGTTTTCAAGTAATTAATTATTTTTTCAACTTCTTCAAAATGCATGTTGCTGATCTTTATTGAGCCATTTCCTTTCTAATACAAGATTTTGACATAGAGTAATATATTGTACTTGGTTTTGTGTATATTAAAAATATCAAAGACATATGTTTAAGAATAAGTTTTACTTTTAAAACTATTTATTTGATGATTTCTAACAAGTTCTACATTCCTTTTAATTATTGTCACTCAGTAAATCTACGTCTAATAGGTTTTGTTATTTGTATGAAATAATGTGAACACTGGACAATACCCCTTTGTTTTGTCGCTGAAATAAAGTGAGGGAGGAAAGGTATACAGACAGGATTGTATGAAGAAAATAAAGAGATGGTGTTCCTCATAAATGAGCCGCGACTATACTACTGAAGAAAATGTTTTATTCAGACATGAAAATCACGGTCTGTAAAACGTTGCTCGTCGTATACCATTAAAAAAGCTGTTTACCTTCTGAGGAGGGTAAAAATTGGAGGAAAGAGGAATTGTGTCGTGCTTTACAAATGTCCTTTTTACCTCCCATATGGTGGTAGGGGAGGTATGGAGTGGGAATGATGTTGAATATGGAGAGAACCTAGACACACTAGCTCCCTTTTTGGGGGGGGATCTTATTTATGTCTCCCTATACTCTTATTTCATGAAGGGTGAAATTGTGTATTGTTCACCCCAAGTTTGTAACATCTAAACTAAAGTTAATAATAGGTTTGGGAGTAGCCTTTCACACAAAATGATATGCTACATTCGCATCTTTAAAAGGTTTTGTTTAGATGAACCTGTATTTTTAGCCCATATATTATAGGGAACATGTCAATAGCTTTACTGATTACATTTTAAGATTTTGTATCCAGACCATTTAATTGCATTCGCTGCTTTGCAGGATCAATATACTTTTAGCATCTAGTAATTTACTCCCATTTTCTGTTCATGTTGCTCCTTATGTTCTCAACAGTCAGTAAAGGGACTGCATTATATATCAAACTATTATTATTTAAATAGCTATAGGAAACTATTGTATCATCTTTCAGACTCTAGAATTCACATCATAAAAGGCCGTATAGTATTTTAAAAACCTAAATCTTGGGACATGAATTTGGGATTTAAGAGATAAAATAACGCTATACTAGAGGCTAAAGGATGAGTAACATGTTTATTAGACTCTACATCCTATACTTATTTAGGCTTAAAGTAAACAAATAAAACAGGAAAAGAAATGCTATTGCAGCTGGACAGCAGCTCACACAGTAAAAGTGTTTAGATTAAACCCGCTCTTCTAGGTGTGTTGAAAAGTGTGACTGAATTAAACGTAGAGTTTACCAGTTATCCGTCCATCTCCCCAACCGGGGTAATCAGGTTGAAACCCCTTAGTTCAGCATCTGTGATGCCTCACAAGTTTCGGACAGTAAAATTTGTCTCCTTAAGGCCACCTAGTATTCCTTATGCCTAAACCCTTGGCTTTTATTATATCATATTTTTTGTTATTCCAAGACGCATTGAGTCTATCATATTCTTATTACACCTTACCAATACTTAGATCCATTTCTTTTAACCACCAAGTCTAAATCCAGCTAAATTAGGGTTATATTCCTTGGCTTCCTCTTCCTGGAACATTAATCTTGGCCACTGCTTGTGCCAGCATCCTTTCAGTGTGCCTATTTCAACTTTACACTTTTATGACTTTCATTCTCAGCAAAAATCTTTAAAATATTATCTTTTTGTTTCTTTATGTCATGAACCTGTTGATTAACCAATGCTATAGAGCTCACATAAAACATTTACAAAAGTTATTGTATATTAGTTTTTCAGTAATTCCAAAACTGTTGGTCTCTTGGGTTACTTAAATAATGTCGAAAAAAACTACAACCAGAATAAAATCCAAAACTTTATCTTTTTACCAAAACACTCAGCTGCAGATGTAAACTATTCTGATGCCTTTGCGTTGCTAACAGCGCCGTATTGTTAGTCGTCCATCAAACTTATGGCAGAAGATTCAAAACGTGCCAGACCACAGAATACTGGCCAGAGTGATTTAACCTAAGCTTTCTGATAGGTTGGCCATAGTACATTTAACTTTATAATTTATCTTGCCACTATTCTGAAGTCTATCTCACCTGTGCATTATTGCATTGCCATACAATAGGTTGGATTTCCAGTTATACGTCCGAAACCTTATCTCAGTCTGTAGTGTGTCTGTATGATAATCTAAGGGTCCTGGTTTCGTTTCCTGGTATGGTCGAAAAATGTACCATTGATAAAATGTGGGATTCCCCTTTCACAGTGATGGATTAACGAAAGGGGGGTGGATGTTGTGTACGTTCTATATACTAAGTTAGTTAATAATTTTTGTGCTGATATAATCATTGGGTTCAGAAAATGGGCGTTAAGTAACTCAAAACAAACATATACATTTATAAGAAGTTAATATAGATCCTACCTGTAAAATATGGACATATGGTATACAGCCACCAAAATAGAAAATGATCTTTTTTTAACGCTATTTAAAAGCATAATCGACTGAAGTTTATTTTTAAAGAATTCATGGAGAAATAACTAATTTATTTACAAATAAAATTATTTAAAATTCCAAGTATAAAAATACATTATATGTTTTAAATTAGTAAATAAATTTGAAGTACGATTTAATTTAGGTTTATATTAATTAAAATATATGTTGTAAGATTATACTAATAGGCTAAAAGTGAATCTAAATCTTAACATGCCACTATTATTACCACTGAGGTGCTGAGGCACAATCTCTAATGGATATGTAAAATCATTCACCACTTGAACCAATCAGAAACTTACTATTTGGAGTTTGGTTCGCCCTATACTCTGTCGTGCATTCAAATACATATTTAACATTCATATGCATAGAACATTACGCTGACATAATAAATATTTTGTTCAAATTTTGTGGCACTTACAAATAAATCTTGATATTTATTTTAAACTATTCAAAGGTTCCTCCGAATTTCAGTTTTTAAACGTTTCCGTTATTAACAAACACTCTCTTTCTTATTTGCAACTCTCACTGATGTTGGCTTCAGGTTATAAGGTAGAAGTTAGTCTCTCGGCCACTTCCTTATATATTTATTTAAGATTGGGTGAAACAATGCCTGCTTATTTTGATACTCATATATAAAGTATTAGTCTATAAGAACCGTTCTTTTTAAATAGCTTACGCTTTTAGTACCAACTCTTTATTTTAGACTGTTGGTATTAGATCTATTCAACATTGTATAACCTTGGTTCACACCAAAGTATTTTATTTGATCATGTATCTAACCAAACAATTTATTTTCATGGCCACCAAATTAGTACGTTGTACCTGGTTCTAACAAACAGATTGCTATAAGGTAATTGATTTAAACCACATACAATGCAAATTTAAATTTTAAGTTGTACGACTTCTTAGCATTATATTTAAAACTACTATGCGCCTTTCTCGCATCATAAGTGGAAAAACGGAGGAAAGTTTATGTTGACTGTGGAATATATTAACATTACATTACATATATTACTTGTATCTAACGCCCAATAAATATATTTGAAGTCAGTAGATAGTCAGTCATCTGTTGCATGCCTCATTTTCTCGAAGACATTTGACACTAGTGTGAATTGCCTTATTATAAAGGGTCAGCGTGCTTTAGGGTGAGTTTACATCTATGTGGATCCCTATAATCAATGCAATTATTTTACATATACGCTCTTCAACTTTTTCCTATAAAATTTAGTTTATATTTAGAATCATTTCAATCATTTTATGAGCAGCATATATTTAATACCTAACCGCAACAATTAGTTGGGTTTGCCTATGAACTAATTTCTATAATGTATTAAATATTGTATTTATTTATATTTTGTTTCTTTTTTTTTTTTAATATTTAGGGTAGCCACAGACGATGTATGTACAGTAAAGTGACATACATTGTTCCCTCACCGATGGATAATCACAACTGTCACTAGTATTGATAGTTAGGATAACGTTAATAAGAAAGATATAAATAAATTCGAGAAAAATATGCAGATTTTCAGAAGTACAATTACCTCATTGGTTCAGATTAAAACTTTGGGAGGAGTAGAATAAAGAAAGGTTGGGAGTGGTGATATGTAGACTAACTGAGGTCATGAAAATTGTCTTTACCAGTTAGAGTACTCCGGTTCAATAAAAAATATCAATGTTAAAATAGTATAAAGCTTCCCTGGATAGCTTTAAAAAAACATTGTCAAGTTTCAAATATTTTCTTAATAAGGTGCTGGTTCTCTGTTCTTCTCACTGTTTTTTCACAGCACAAATTCTTTTGTTATATTACTCTTCATTTCTTACTTATCCTTTTAATGCTTTGCTTTACCACTGAAAAAAAGAGGGAGAATAATAGAAATGAGACTTTTAAACAAAAGAAAACAAAAAAATACAATTAAATGTCACAGTAGGGAGGAAAAGAGGGAATGGAAATAAGAGAGAAGGCGCTAAATATGAATAAAGGAAGTGTGCGAGATGAGGATTATTAATTTAACAAAAGACACTAGAATTCAAAACAAAAGACAGAAGAACAATGCAGAAAGGTATGAGAGTTAAGATGATATAATAGAAGTCAGAGCAACAACTAACTATTCGGAGATTTTTTTTATCTAAAGGCCATATAAAATTTGTCAACATCTCGTTTACATTTTTTTTGTTAATTTTTGTACCAACCACAAGCTATTTTCCCTCCATGGTAACCTTATCTCTGTTTGAAAAGAGAAAATATATTAAAACAGTTCATTAGTCATCCTCTTCGACAACACGTACTGTCACATTAACCAGGGAGATTAACTAAACTCGGCTGTCAGAGTGTCAACACATAATTACAACACGTTTAGTCACTTTGACAAGGGATATCAATTTAACTCGCCTGTCAAAGTGTCAACACATAATTACAACACGTTTGGTCACTTTGATAAGGAATATCAATTTAACTCGCCTGTCAGAGTATCAACACATAATTACAAAATGTTTTGTCACATTGACCAGGGATATCAATTTAACTCGCCTGTCAAAGTGTCAACACATAATTACAACACGTTTAGTCACTTTCACAAGGGATATAAATTTAACTCACCTGTCAGTGTCAACACATAATTACAACACGTGTTGTCACAATAACTAGGGATATCAATTTAACTCGGCTGTCAGAATGTCAACATATAATTTCAACACGTGTTGTCAATTTGGCAAGGGATATCAATTTAACTCGCCTGTCAGAGTGCCAACACATAATTACAGAATGTTTTGTCACATTGACCAGGGATATTAATTAAACTCGCCTGTCAGAATGTCAACACATAATTACAACACGTTTTGTCACTTTAACAAGGGATATCAATTTAACTCACCTGTCAGTGTGTCAACACATAATTACAACATGTTTTGTCACATTGGCCAGGGATATCAATTTAACTCCCCTGCCAAAGTGTCAACACATACTTGTAGCACGTGCTATCACTTTGACAGGAGATATTGATTTAATTTGCCTGTCAAAGTGTCAAAACATACTTACGAGGCTGATTAATACAGTGTTTTGATTTTTTGTGCGGAATATCCGCATATTTACACTCATCAGATACGGATGAGTACGGTTAAATTTAGAAAAAAATAAACCTTCATTTGTTCGGTGAAAGAACGGGGAGATGTTCATGAGAGAAAAAAACAATAGTAGAACACAATTGCACACACTGAACCACTGGCTCTAGTTAGCACCAGAGACAACGATTGCTAACAAAGTAAATAAACATGAGAGGAAATACTTTAAAGGAAAATATATGAGTACATTTTAACAAATCCGTTTAATGTAACAAAAGGCAGAGATAGGTACATAGAACATCTTCAGAACACAAACCAATATATACTGAAACAGTCCTTAGACTTGTCCTTGTTAATTAGTCACACAGATAGTTAAATGACCAATACCCTCTAAGGGTGAGTATGGCGTGAAGCACCCACCAATTAGACATACAAGTTAAGTTATGCAAGTTCCAATCTGTTGGCTGTCGGCTCCAGACATAGATGGATCGGCCGAAAATATACATCAATTGATAGTCAGGGTAAGTTCTAATTTAGTGTTCTCGGCCTTAATTTGTCATTAACCGGCACACTATACCAGTAGGGCAGAAATGACCCACAAGTTGAGCACCGAAACTGTTGAACAACACAAATCCAATATACCTAACTAGTTATTTTCCATTATACCATGAACCATCTGAACATCCCCTTTCCCGACTAACTGCCTCACTGACTATAAAATGGCCATACGGGCTAAGGTGTGGAAATCATTTCCATTTAAACTGCTGGTCTTAAGGATCAAACAGAAAACATGTTAAGTACTAAATGACTTCACGTAAGTGAACTAAGTCATAGAAAGCTAACCTATAGAACAATGAACATTAATAATGAGAGAAGCTAATCCTCTTAACAATTTATACAAACAAAACATAAGACTCAAGCCCGGCAATAGAGCCACCTACTCCCCATGGACTTGAACGATTAATCAAACTTCATATTACTTTCGGTGGTCTGGTCGGTCCCTTGGCGTGAACATCGTGATCACTGGTTGCGTGAAGTTGAGTTGAAGAGAGAACTTCGGAGAGTGTCGACTATCCTGAAGGTGATGAATAATTGTAATCGTATCTTTGCCTAGCGATCTATGGAGTTTTATAGTGGTTGAACGCAAAGCATCATGGAAAGGAAAGAAGGGGGGAACAATCCCAATATATGGTGCTGGTCACGTAGGCCACACGCTGCCTTCAGTCGCTGTCGATGCTCGGACCGGTCAAGTGCAGAGTTATGAGAACGGCGAGGGAGGGTAGCCCATCTGATGGCGCCGGTCTTATTCCATGAAGTATCCGAGAAGTGGTATCTAACACATGGAGATTTATACATTAGTAGACTTATTTTGTATCAAGGAATAATCAATATATGTGTTCTTGACCAATGATTTAGTGCAGCAACTTTGGGCAGTACAGGGCTAAATTGGTTAGCCCGTTACAACACTTTCTCATATTGTGTATTAGAGCTGTGAAAAAACATGTCAACAAAACATTTTCAGTAAGCTATCCTTAAGTGAGCTTTACTCAAAAAACAAACACGTATTGTTAGTCATGATAAGCACTCTTTATATATAACTTTTAAACCAAATTGTTCAAATATTTTTAAACTTCCAATTTTCAAAAATCGGTTATTTTTAGACTACACTGGAATTATTTTTATTTTGTAAAGTTAAAAGAGTGTTTTATTTATCATGGGAAACTACTCCATAACTACCAATACCAATTTCAAAAAAATTCAAATATCCTATTTTTTGTCTTTAGAGCTACTATTTTTTTAAATTCAAATTTAACCAAAATAAATAATCAGTAGCCTATTTTAAAAAAATTTTAAAAATGTATATATAATTATTTATCATGTAAAAAGCTTATCAGATGCCCATTTTTAACTTAATCGAAAGAACCCTTTTTAATATACAAATTAAAAAACTCTTATCAGCAAATTACTCATTAAAAATATCTCCTTCCAAAGACAAGCAAACAGTTTTGTTTGTCATGTCAAACCCTAGCCAGATATACATTTTAAACAACACTCCCTAGACATCCTCTTTAAACAAAATCGATTTAGCTATTTTCGAAAAATCATTTTTATCTGTAAACTACTCTTAATTTACAAGCTAGGGTCAAAATTTTTTAAAAAAAATCCAATATGTTGTTCCACAACACCTCATATATCAATTTTTAACAAAATCCATTCAACTATCTTAGATATTTGACCAGGGATAGACAAATAGACTATTGTAAAATACACTTTTTTGAGTTCGGCTACACATAAAACGTAAATATACTTTAAAACTTAAGGTCATAAATTTTTGCGATTACATTACTTTCTCTTGATATGATAAAGTAAACATGGAACAGGCTGGGATTCTGACCCCTATCATCAAGTGACCCACAAACCAAACAAGACCAGATCATGCCTTTTCAGGGACAAAAATAATGTATTCTTTAAAACCTGAGGTATACGGTATATTTTTGTAAAAATATCGCTCAATACGTTTCTTCTAGCTGATTGCACCCATATTAACGCTAAAACAATTATTAAAACTTAACGCAGTAGTTTTGAAAATTATAAAGGGTTTTTGGAGTAGCCTTTCGTTTTGAAAGATTTCGTGACCAATGTTTTCCTCTTAATCAAAAATTATATCTTTCCCACTCCCCTTTCCCACCTTATCATATTTTACTCCAGAGAGATGGGTGACACTAACATATTATAGCGAACAAGTTTAATATTGTCTCTTCGGAGAGAGAAACCAACAGTAAAAATAATTCAGTTCAGTCTAGATGTTTTAACCCATCTTTATTGCACTCACAGAATCATTTGATAATCGTTATGACTGAGATTAGTCATGAAGATTGATTAACATTTAAGTATCTTTCCAAGATGAAAATGTTCATTTTTGAAAGCTTGGTTAAAAAATAGTGTTTATTTTTTGTTTATTTTTATATTACTAAAATATCTAAACACCTCTTATATGCTTCACTGAAGCTGCCTACAGAAACTCCCAGACCTTTTCTGTTGAGTCAAAACTTGTGAAGTTTTCTAAATCTTTCTCTTAGGCAAAACCCATTTATTCCCCCCTATCCCCTCCTATTCCTACACTCACAGAGACTCTATATCAACGGAACTGTAGAAGATACAGAACCTTTTTAGAAAATTCCCAAATATCAAATCACTTGTGCGGATGTACAAATTCACACGGTTCTATGTTCACTACTTCCGATATGAAATACAAAACAAATGTTCCAAACAGCTTTGGTG
Source organism: Timema monikensis (assembly GCA_902151445.1). Classification (NCBI taxonomy): domain Eukaryota; kingdom Metazoa; phylum Arthropoda; class Insecta; order Phasmatodea; family Timematidae; genus Timema; species Timema monikensis. The sequence goes on along the minus strand of CABFVZ010001911.1, from coordinate 99,734 downwards.
TACATTTAGATTGAAAAATATATATCATTTATCGTTTTGGACTCTAATGAACATAATTTTAGGACACGTTTATTAATTTAATGCTGTACCAAAAGAGGCATTCAGAAAATATGAAAAATAATTTAATTACTGGCATATCGTTATGAAAATGTTAGTATATTCTACTTCATTTCTAATAATAATTTGAGAATAGGTAAAAAAAAAAAGTGTCACCACATAATTATAACACGTTCTTTCACTTTGATAAGGGGGTCAGTTTAACTCATCTGTCAGAGTGTCAACACATAATTACAACACGTGCTGTCACTTTGACCAGAGATATAAATTTAACTCGCCTGCCAAAGTGTCAAAATATACTTGCAACACGTGCTGTCACTTTGACAAAGATATCAATTTAACTCACCTGTCAAAGTGTTAACACATAATTACAACACGTGCTGTCACTTTGACCAGGGATATCAATTTAACTCGCCTGCCAAAGTGTCAAAATATACTTGCAACACGTGCTGTCGCTTTGACAAAGGATATCAATTTAACTCACCTGCCAAAGTGTCAAAATATATTTGCAACACGTGCTGTCGCTTTGACAAAGGATATCAATTTAACTCACTTGTCAAAGGGTCGCAATAAAGGTTTTATGGAATCGGTACCCTTGTCCTCTACCATCTGAGCTAAATATTGCGGATCACTAAAGTTTCAACAATATTATACACCAACAATGGAACCTCGTCCATCCGACCTAAATGAGACCGGCTGTCATCCGGATTAACGAAAAACCAGATAGTCTGGAAATTATAAGAAAAATTCGCAAAAATATAGTATATCTTGCTACAAATCACCAGTATTTTTAGCAATAACAAATTATAAAACATATGAAACGTGTTACAATCACTAGTCACTCATAAAATATTTAGTAAGTCTTTATTGAGCCAATTTTGAATGGCGTTCACGAAAACGTTTTACCACCATAAGTTTGTCCGGCGTTGTTTCCGATGTGTGCTCCAAATAAGACATATACTAAACCACACTGACACTTTTGTCAGAGCTCTCACCAATGCGTACTTTAGTTTAACTAAACATTTAGAGCATAATAATTAGGTAAATTCTATATATATGTGCTTATATCAATGAAACTTAAGACTAAATATTGACTCCCTAGTGAATGCAACTAGATTCAAAATAGGATAATAATATTTTAAATACACTTTATATGTTATTTAATAGTAATTATGAAAGCTACAGGACCTAAATTTGTATTTAATTAATTTATTTAATCTATGGCCATTTCATAAAAATGTATTATATCTATAAAATGAATTTTAAAGAGACAACTAGCTCAAACAAGAAAAAATAATTCTCATAATAGTCTTTTAATAAAATATATATTGCTATTACTAAAGTTTTACTACAAAAAGCGTCATTGATATAGTTTTAAATAAATTAGTAGAATGATATAGTAATAAGAAACTTTGAGGGTCAAAGACCCACAACTGCAAGAATCAAGGGTATTCAATTAAGGTAGCCTAAAATACGTTTGGATACCAGTTATTTAATAGGGGTTTTATTGGGAAAAAAAAATACAAACACCAGACTCAAAATGGTGCTAACCATATCATAGCCCATATCTTATAATATATCATCGAGGGATGTCAGTGGAAGATAAACACTGCTCAGCTAGAGAATAATATGTCTTTAAAAGTAATAACGCAAATAACTTGTTATAGAATACTCTAATGGAACACTTCGTATCTGCCCCAGACATTAATGGTTCGGATCCTCGTCGGCTTAGCATACGAGACGATTATCTTTGGTTCTAATGCGTTAGTTACAAATTGGTGCTATATTACTTTGCTCAGCCGCTGGGTAGCTACGATCCTACCAACGTTTATTAAGAGGTTATATTATTGCGTATTAATTTAGGAGGTCATAACATCTAAAAAGGAATATAATAATTATTAATTCAGATTGATTTATTGAAACATAGGCCTGTTCGTGGGTAACATATTGTGAACTACTATTTCTCTATAGTATCTATATTAAAACTTAGTAGGAGTAATTATTTCCCCTCCGTACTGGTAGACTACGTCCATTATGGTTGATGGCTTGGCCGCGTGTGTACTTCAGATAAGTTATATATTTTGCCCCACAAACGGCCCCAAAGGAGGGTCCACCCCTATTGGCTGGTTATACTTAGTAAAATGAAATCGACCAAGGTTACTTTCACGGGCTTAAAAATATGTATACCTGGGTCAAAGAAATCTTGTCAGATTGTCCTGTTCTCTAATGCTAATTTTTATGTCAGGATAGTAAATATAAAAAAAAAAACAGCATTGGTACCCTGGTTTGTAAAAATGAGAAAAAGTAAAGTTCAATACTTATTTCTGAAAACTGTAACAAAAGTTTATGTAAGAGTTAACTTGAAATCTGTTTCGTACCCCTACTCAAAGTATAAAAGAAATCATCAAATCTCTTTATATTTAGTGTATGTACAAATTATATAATTTTACCAGATCAACTCTATTGGCTATGGCCGGTGATAAAATGTGAAACCAAATTAAAAAACTGAGACGGCACTCCATTAGTTCACCCCCTACTACACTACAAATAGATTGAATGAAGTGTACCTATTATTGTTAGGTGTATGGAAGGTTGGCCTTAAAATCTTAGGTCGAGGGATGAATCACAATTCATAAGAAATATATATCTCTTTCCTAAAACGGATACGATACTTTAAAAAATATAATTTTAAACAAAATTGTGTAATATTACAGACTCTACGTGTTAGTTTAAGACTCATTATTTGAAAAAAATAAAACACTCAAGGGTGGGCAAGCAAGTTTAAGCATTAGGTTTGTCTAATAGAGTCTACCGGTGATGGGAGTTCAACGTTCGAATCCAAGAAAAGTATATGAAAGATTTTCTGTTTATTTTTGGCGTATGGCACTATGGTTTGTTGGATAGACATTCCTGGCCTTTTAGCAGTGGTGGATATATAACCGTCTCCTGAGGCTAGGACAACATCTAAAAGCGGCTACTTCGGCCCGATAGGAAGATAATGATGATGATCATGTGGGGCCTGTAGAAGTCTTAAACCTAACTTCAGCCTAGTTAACCAAACCATGGCGACCATAGAAACAGTTCCAATCGAGAAAAATGTTCGTGGCACCACCGGGAATCAAGCACGGGACCTCCAGATTAGTAGCCAGGAGTTAAATCTGGAACCTCTAGATTAGTAACCAGGAATCGAACCGGGGACCTCTAGATTAGTAGCCTGGAATGCTGACCACTAGACCAAGAGGTTAGTCTATGGAAGGTGTTTTATCCTAAATGACTTACCACATTTCTTCCATGGAAATACGTTGTCATTCATTCTAAATTATATCTTCCTCACCATCACCTCATCAGCATCAGAATGGGGATGGTTTTCGATAAGTGGTAAGATGCAGTGAATATAAAATATATATATTTTGTGAAAGACAATTCCCTCTGAGATTTTATCTTTTTTTTTTATAATACAATTTTATTAAAAATGGATTTACTCCCAACTGTTATCAGATCCCGGAATAAAATGAAACTCCGTCTGACGAAAAATGAAACGTGAAACAAAAGGAACAATGTCATCAGAACAGTTGAATGGGGGTAACAGGAGATGGGAGGGGGGTAGTCAATAGTATGACAGGCGTGTAACATAAACTTTTGGTAGAAATGTGACAGTCTCGTCGCTTCTATATATAAGTAATTGAGATTTTGTAATTTACAACTTTTCTTTCAGGAACGCGCCCAGAAGGCTTTTAATGAAAAAGAGAAGGAACAGTTTCGTTCTAATTATATGAGAGTACTTTATGATAGAGCGAGTGCTCCCAAAATATTGTAATGGAGATATTATAGATATAATTAACAACTTTTGAGACTTTATTTCTCCTGCTTCATACTACCCATCCGGGCTATTCGCATGCATATACTAACAGGATGAGAAAAATAGAATTACGGCCAATGTACCTTTAACTAAGAAAGTTCTTAAATCGTAAAATTTTCCTGAAAACATTTTGATTAAAATTCCATTCTTCTGAATACCAAATAAAGGGTAAAAGCTTAAAGGCTTAAATGATCATAGTTGTGTTAAGTAAACCTGACGTTGGTGACAAATTAAACCACTGAACTCTGTGGTCGATAAGTGAATGTGAGAAAGCTCTGTTATTGCTTTATTATATCTCAATTGATAAGGTTTCAAATGCCATTAGGATAAATTAAACTGAAGTGGAAATTGAGATATCTAGGTTGCGTTCGTTCCATACAAATAGATATTAAGGTTATTGATAAAAAAATAAAATAAAATGTCGTATATTACACCATTAAATAAAACCATATTTTCGTGGTGAAATAATAGAAATATATTTAGTAAAATACACTTTAAATACACCTGGCCATGATTCAAGCAACGACCTTCTTGTCACCAGCAAAGCGGAACAAATAACATTGACGCCTTAGTTGGTATGTCCACTGGAGCAGGTAAAGTGTTTTTATGATTATTTATCACGTTCATTACAGTGGCTAGTGACTTAAGCTAAGTGGTAAGAATAAGAAAGGTCGTATTTAGAGCATTTACGCCCACACTAATGTGTAGAGAGGTTGAGAACATCAAAGGTAACCAGTTGTTTGACCAATGCGTCACATAACTTTCTTGAAGGTGGCCATTAGTCTGCCAGTAATATCAAGTACCCTATTGAAGTGGCCAGTTGACGGCATCTCATATCAAGTACCCTATTGAAGTGGCCAGTTGACTGCCTATCATATCAAGTACCCTACTGAAGTGGCCAGTTTTCTGCCTCTCATATCAAGTAATCTATTGAAGTGGCCAGTTGACTGCCTATGATATCAAGTACCCTACTGAAGTGGCCAGTTGACTGCCTCTCATATCAAGTACCCTACTGAAGTGGCCAGTTGACTGCCTCTCATATCAAGTACCCTACTGAAGTGGCCAGTTTTCTGCCTCTCATATCAAGTACTCTATTGAAATGGCCAGTTGATTGCCTCTCATATCAAGTACTCTATTGAAAGTGGCCAGTTTTCTGCCTCTCATATCAAGTACTACTTTGATAACAATCATCAAACTTTAGCAGTTTTGGTATTTAAAATAAAATAGGTTACGTAGTCTTCTACCTCTTGTATAAAAGCACTTTTAGTTTGTCATGATCTACATCCAAAATGGCTGCCATCTCAGTTATATTCACTTAAGACTTGACATTGGAATACTTTTTGTAATCCAAATGGCACTAGCGTTGATTTCTGGGTAAAGGATCAGTTTATTTCATCTGATTTCAAATAAATTAATGAGGATATTAAATAACAGTTTGTATGTAGTATCAAAAAGAGGAGTGAGGGTGGGTAGTTTAATTTAAATCAGATCAAAGAGAATTAAAATCTATTTTGAAAATCTGAGGTTGTAATAAATGCTGTTTGTTCAAGATTGAGTCTTTAATAAACAACTATAATTAGTACTTTAATAAATTATTAAAATTGTTACACTTGTCTGTGTTTGTTAAATTATTTTCCTAATTTAATTAACATGTATACACTTGTTTTACTTTTATTATAAAAACAGCCGTTGTTGTTACTATTTTTACTCCGCGCTCGCCACAACTTACTACACTGATGGAGTGAAAATGAAGGAAGTAGAATTTAGAAGGGATATACCAACATTTGCGTTGTAGTGGCGCTTTAGTTAGCACTAAATACGTCGACTACAATTACAGGGATATAAACATGAAGGTAAATACTTTAAAACATAAAATTAAAATGCATGTTCACAAAAGAGTTGAATAGAGCCAACAAACAATTACAAAGTAGTGACTAAAGCACAATATATCATTTCCTATGTTGACTGGCCCAATGGGTCAAAATACCATGTACAACAATAAATTTAGTAGCTGATACACTCATAGAGTGAACTCGGTGTGAAAGCCATGGGTCTAATTAATCCCTCATCCGGACAACAAAACTGGTTTTATTAACTATCGCCTCACTTTTAAGGGAGGTATGACTATACTTTATAGATTGGGAGACAAAACTACAAATACAAAATAGTTGCAATAGTAAATTTGTTGCAGCAAACATCTAAAGCATAACGACTGATCAGCCAAGCATAGCTGGAGTCCACACAGTATTTAAGACTAAATAACCCTATTTTAAGAGGGGAGAACGATATTTGCCAGCAAAGCTAGCATAAAAATATTCACCATCTTGTATTGGTTACATAAGTTACAGAGAACTGTCTTTCTGTCCCAGCCATAGAAACACTGGGCGTATATCTTATAGAAAGTGGTAATTTAGGATTATAGGCCTCTCTACAATAAAGGCTTGCTTGTTACTAATTAGTATTGCCAGATATAATGAGTTTAACCACACTCAAACATAGGGAAATCTACATATCAAATACATTTTATTAACAATCAGCAAGTTATCATGCAGCCCACATTGGTTCACCAGAACAACTAACAATTACCTAACTAGGTCTCAATAACGGGCCTTGAACAACCTTAATTCCTCCTTTCCTATTGGAAGGCACTGCAGACCAGAACATTGCCGTACTGGCCAGGGAGTGAAATACATTCCAATTAAACTACTGGTCTTAAGGACCGAGTAGAAAGAACAGGAGATATGAAAGATATCTCATGACGTGGTCAACATGACTTTGACTATCAAAACCTAACCTAGTTATACATAATATAGTCGAAAAACTTTATAGTGACCAATATTCTTAACTTGTGAAAAATAATCCTAACTGAATTACATGACTATGAACGTAGAGCGCCCTGCACCTTCTAAAGTAAATAAAACTTTACATTTTACGACAAGTTTTTCCGTCTGTCCAGTGAGTTTGACGGCACCATCATCGTGATCTCGATATCTTCTTGGTTGCTGTACTGTTGAACGGAGACGAGAGACGTCAGTCGTCGAATACAAGATTTGAACTGTGTTTGAGCTCAGCGGATCCAGGCGTTTTATACAAGTTGAACTGACTAACATGGAGGAGGGGGAGGGTGGGTGTTAGATACACTTCTTGACGTTTGGTAGAGCACGTAGGCACCTGGCAATGACGTTCACACACTCGCGGGCCATGTTCAAATCCGCTCAGTACACTTGGTGGTCTAGTTGTGTTGAGTACAGAGTTGAATGGAGGCCCGTCTGTGTCCGTACAACTCTTCTCTTGGAGCTATTTTCTCACCCAGCAATGTTCCCGAGGCGTGGTATGTAACAAATTATGTTACAACATTAATATATATATATATATATATGATTAGATATTCATATATAGTTATATATAATTAGATATTCATATATAGTTTATCAAGGGAAGTAATTTTCTCTAGCTAGTGCAGTTTGCACTGGCTAGGATTGCTAGGCCCTTTACAGCGTTAGTGAAAAGGATTATAAAATTAATAAATAAAGTCTCTTTTTACACTAAATAGCGATTTAAACCCTGACCTACCTGCCACCAAATAACCCGAATATGATTTTTTTATGTTCATTGTCCATTTTAAATATCTATTTTACATAATGTGGACCCCTCTTGATTAATTTAAGCAGCTTTTTTTCCTGTATAAAATATGCATATATTAATGATAGAATAAAGAAAGAATATACATCTAAAAAGCTTGTTTAAATCCATTGGAATTTATTTTTTTTCACAGAAATTTGTTCTTATCCTGTACACAGTTTTCACAAAATTTATGTTAGTTTCAATATCTCTACTACATTCTAAATTTGAATGAATTTATTTTAAGTTTTAAAATATTTTTCACTTTAATGAAAAATTTTTTTCCTTATACACTAAAATAGACAAGGTATATTTTATTTATATTTTTAATAAAGCAAGAAATTTGGCAATTTTTACTAAATGATTTATGAATTGAAGAAAAAGACCTTGAACATAATTAAATACGTACGCCACACAATTTTATTTTGTTTGGCTTCATATATTTATTGAACAATAAGATGAGGGCGTACAATACAATGGCGTGTTATAGAATATAAGAGGGAGCGGAGAATCAATAATAATATATAACATCCTTATAGCTCTCGGTCTGAATAGATCGTGACCTATTAAATCTGAGTCAATTAAACTATTTACGCTGTCAACCCTTCAGTTATGGGCACTCAATATTTAAAAACAAATCACAGTAGGCCTAAAACATGTACTAACATTTTTTAAAGCATAACCTTTCTGTCTGATAACCAAGCATGGCATGCCATGGTTTTTTAATTACTTTTATATAATTATATAGAACTAATATAAATGTATGTAGAGGTTAGAAATTTTGTATATTCCTTTGAAAGGTAATCAACACTGTACACACTTACTAAATAATAAAGGGGAAGGTCACTTTTAAAAAAACGCTCAGCTTTTAGAAACCCATGCAGAGTGCTTTGATTTACTGCCAGCTGTTTGATTTGAAGGGTGATACGCAAGCGTTCGGGGAAATATAACCCCCTTTTAACTCCGTGCACGAGTAGTCCCAGGGTAGCTTCCACTTAAATAACTTGGCTTTTACGTAAAGGCTTTATCCTTCCACCCTTATTTTCACACACAGATGTTTTCTTCATCATGAAATCACGGCGTAGCATGAGGTCCAAATTGAGTTGAGGCTATAGGAGGGTATAAAGAATATCCATGTGGAAACACCACGTTTTCGACTGAATTAAAGCGTGGTGTATGGATACAATCCACAAAGTAAAATTGTATACCCGTAAATTTATTCATAGAGAAACCAAAATAATTTATCTCAGGTTTACTTTGGGTACAAGGGATGTTGTTGCTCACAGCTGATTAATCTGCGAACATTTAAAAAAACTTTCAGAGAATATTGCCATAGAGAAATTAATAATAATAGAGGGAACTTAATCTAGAGCGTGAATTTACACTCTTTTAAAAATCGAATAGTCGACTTCTAGATTCACCTTAATGAATTACTGACAAACAAATATCTTTTACTATCTTTTTGCACCATTACACCATTAGTCCTCCGTGGGCTAGGTGAATGAAAGAGGAATGTTTAGCAATTGAACTAATAGTATAGTATTCGGTATTGGTAGTATTTTGTATTGAAGTAAGGGAATGTCTCCATGGGTGATAAAAAAGGGTAAGTAAATTCATCAAATATCGAATTGTTTAATGCATTTTATTTATATATGGGGAAAGAATGTATTACGCTTATATATTTAACTGGTAGGCTCAATATGGCTTATTGTACAGGTCATGTTAAATGCACTGACCTAAGCGAAATGGTCTTCGATGTGGGAAGCCGAGGTTTGATATCAACCGGGTAAACCTTTGCTATTTTTTTTTCCAAAATACCATTCTCAAGGTGAGTACTAGTTAAGTTTCTTAAAATATTCCCCTCCCAACCTAATCTATTTTTTAAGTAGAGTAAATCATGGTTAGCCTAAGTAGCTGTTGTCATAACAAGTACAAATAGTTTACCATGGTAAAATATTCCTATTTAAACACCGTTAAATGATTAAGTGGTTCGATGCTTTTTCTGATAAGTTCTTATGTTGCCTCGTAAGCACGGATAATGTTTCCGTAATTAGCTCACTTTTGTACAAGTCAAATATTACCGTGTGTACGATATAGTTATTACGATGATTGTTAGCAAAAGAAATTAACCATCATGAAAAGTTGTAAGTAGATAGGTAGTGATGCAGAACATATTTTTCATCAATTTTTAAGTACAAATACATTACTAAAAGATTAACTAGTTTTAAGACATTAGAATGCAGAAGAACAGTGATTTATTTAACTTTCAGTGTATTTCATAGATGTATTCATAATTTTTTAAATAATCTGGATCGTTTCAAAATAAACATTAAAACTTAAAATGTATAAACACACAAACTGTTCTGGATTATTAAAAAATACTCATTAAACTTTTAAATTTAGGCCTATACAAACACAAACCATTTTCTGAAAATTGTTTTATTTTGCTAACAACATTAGCTACTTACCCACACAAAAAAGGATGAAATCAATGACTATGTGAATATAGATTTTTAAAAAAATCTACTCAAAATATATAAAGGATAATATTGTATTTCTTTAAACTTACAACAGGATATTAATGTGTCACACAATCATATAATACTTTTAAACAGCCGCCTAGACAGTTAAGTCATTTCTCACAACGGGTATTGATTGTATACATCCCGGATGAATAGAAGGCAGGATCCAGATGATGAAGCTCTCTTGTAGCAAACACTGTGACGTCTTAGTCGGACCTGAAACGATATATTGACAAGTTCTCCTTCAAGACTGTATTGAGAGACAAGTCTCTGAGAGCTAAATCCTGACCATAGAGTGTATGTTCCAACACTTACCATTGTAGAGATAACAGCAAGTTTTGTTTTTTCTATACCTTGTACGGTCAGGTATTGTCTTGGAGGAGGATCACACCATCCCTCAGAAGACCAGAACGTTTAATTATTATGACCTCTTGCAATTTTTTTTAACGAAACACAGTGCTCATCAGCATTAATCGTGTGCCTATGATCTTAGAAGCTCCCCAATACCACACCCGATGAGTCTCAATCACATTTCCAGCAAATGATGTAGTTTTAACCTTCTTCTTTCTTGGGCAATTACGGTTTATCCACTCCATGGCTGTTCAATCACTTCTGGGAGTGAAGTGATGGAGCCATGGCTCATCGTTAGCTACGATTAGATTCAGAAAACTGGGTACCTCCGCCACAGTGCCGCAGTAAACACAAAACCCACTTCAGAGGCTGAATGGTCTAAAGCGTTAACTCTGGTGTTAAACTGGCCTGCTGATGACGGGTAGATTGTGGTTTAAGTCCCGGTCGGGTCTGCTGAGAGTGAGGGTTTCCTGCTCTCCTTCCACGCTACAACTAAAACGCTTCCTTCCTCGTTACAACCTTTTAAAAGTAATATTCTTACATACGTATTCCCTGGCGTAGTAATACAAGGTGATAAAAAAAAACTCAGGGATGACACAACTTGTTGTGCTCAGTTGTTTTATGTGAGCGCACGTGGCACCTATCTCGTAACGATTGACATCCCCTACGATGTGCTGAACAACATCAAAGGATCATTCAAGGTCAGGCGCAATATTCCACAAAGTTATTTGTATGTTTTATTGAATGATTTACTCAAAAAGTTAAATGTTGAACTCAATTGGCTTAGGATCTCAGTCGGCCACTTCGGCCCGGATTGTTGTTCATCACATTTTCCCTGACAAATTCAAAGTCATGACACCATTTGTCAACGTGTTGCATTGACATCACTCCACTACGATACATTTCACTAGTTTGACGTTGAATCTTGGCTTAGGAAACTTTATTTGCCCACAAAAAACGTGTGTTCTATGCCTTTCGACAATAGACCTGTTTTCCAAGCGATCGACATTTTGAACTGCCACTGCGCACCTCTGGATTCACATGACATGCTAGTGACACAATGCGAAGCATTTAAACCCTCTTTTGAGTAAAGCAGCCTTATTTATTTTTGCATACAATAGCTTCATCGCCTTGTTAATTAATAGTACGTGTAACCTTTTATTTTTCTTATTGACCTTCGTAATTACTTCACTGTATATTTAGTGGCATTTGTCAACGTAACTTCAGTACAAGTTTCTCTTATAAATTAAGTTTAAAAAAGGCGTCATTCTCGTGTTAGACTGGCCTGCTGATGACGTGGAGATCGGGGATATGAATTCTGGTTGGGTCTACTGAGGGTAGATTAATTTCTAAACGGTTTCCCACTCTTCTTCCGGACAAATGTGGATAAATTTCCTCTAAAATGCTTCCTTCACATACCTATCCTATTAGAGTAGTTATCGTGTATGCGTATAACCTGAACAGGTAGTAAGACGTGGTGATAAAACAGAGGAAAGAAAGATTACAAAACTCATATGTTGGACTGGGAAAGTGGACTAAGCGTTAGGTTTATTTGGTTTGCCTCTGACAGGGAGCAAATGAATCGAATCCCTTCTTGATATATTGAGGATTATATTTCTTAAATGGTTCTCTACTTGGTCTCCACACAAAGGAAGGTAGGGTATATCCCCAAAGCGTGGTAATACACGATGAGGAAAATATGTTGGAGGTTCTAAGATTGGATTTAAAATTTAGGAGTTTGTATCTCGATGAATAGCAAAAAGGCATGATTGTAGAATGGTGTTTGTTCCAATTTACTATTTAAATAAACTCTCTGATATTTGTTTGCCCTTACAATTTATTTAAGCAACTAATATCCAGAACACAGCCATTTGAATGTAAACAAAAAAAGTAATTACCATTTAATACCACTAAAGTATTCCACCCTTAAAATGAAAACTTTAAATAGGGACAAGTGGAGACTGCGACATTTGGCATTGCAGGGGTCTTACTTTCTTGTCCAGTCCCTCTCTCACTCTCTTCGGCATCCCTACCCCTACCACTTCCAACCCTTAAAATTTCCCACCCCCATATCACATGTGTTCCGCCCCAAAGCTTCGAGGCCGCGTCATCACCCGGAGGAGGGCAAACCATCCAAGAAAGTTGCCCCATTAAACCAAGCACTACCGCTTCAGCTACTTTAGTAGCCTTTACTAGAGAGGGTGGGGAAGATTGTTTTGTTTTAATGGCGTTTTTACAAGTATTATATAACAAACAAGTGCTGTTACATTAACAACCAACCCTATGAGAAAACCACGCTAAACTCCCTGACAATTTCATTCAACCATTATTCGTTGCAACTAAAACTCTTGAATTACTCTACCCATTTGGGCTCATTGGTTGGGTTTGCGGTGTTAAAAGCATTAAACTGTGTAATATAAAGTTAAATATTAATTAAATATCTGAAAAGGGATTGATATAATTAAGACGATTATACCTTACACTTTTCCATTTACCATAAAATGACATAGAGTTGACAAGGTGTTGTCAGCCTATCTGTGATGAGAGTCAATGGCATATGTAGTTTCATAGAATAAATATCAAACTCGTATTGTCTTGTTTACTTGTGATGAGGACGTTGGGGTAGTGCTACTCTAGCACCACGTGAATGCGGGTACACTTAATCAAATCTATTGTAATCTTGTACCTAAACCATTATTGTAATTTAATATGGAAAGATCATATGGGTGGAAATATAAAAGGGTGAAAGTCATTATAGAATCAATATAGATTAATATTCAATCATCTCAATGTTTGAATACACTCTAGCAGAGCTATTTCAGTAGCGGCTTGCTTATTCGACTAATGAGCTCAGTAACAACATGTACGAGAGGTTATCTCATTAACAACATGTTTGACAGGTAAGCTTGTTCGACTAGTGAGCTCATTAGCAGCATGTTCGAAAGGTAAACTCAATAACAGCATGTTCTACTAGTGAGCTCAGTAACAATATATTCGACAGGTAAGCTTAGTAGCAGCATGTTCAGTTAGTGAGCTCAGTAACAATATATTCGACAGGTAAGCTTAATAGCAGCATGTTCAACTAGTGAGCTTAGTAACAACATATTTGACATGTAAGCCCGTTAGCTGCATGTTCGGCTATTGAGCTCAGTAACAGCATGTTCGAAGGTTAAGCTCAATAAAAACATTAAAAGTTAAGACTTAGATAGATTGCTCTAGAAATATATGTATAAAATAATTAAATTAATAGATTAAACATTTTTTAAATTGGTAGATATATTAAGTGAACTTACAAGTCAAAATGTATAGTTAGAATTTACTTTTGGTGAAAAAACACATTATCAAATATGAACATTTATATACAAAATAATAATACATAAACTAGATCACACACGAGTTGATAAAAAGTCTAAAATATAGGTTTACATGTTAAAAATGTTGTTACAAAAACAATAAGATATACAATATAGTGTGGTACAAAACAATGTTTTAAGTTCAAATAGGTTGCGAAATAAAATAATACAATTTTAACAAATTTAATCAAGTGATTAAGTGATGTAGAATCGTCTAAGTCTTATCTGTTTCTTTGTCCCATTACTCCTTTATTATATCCAGTACTGTAAAGACGCTGAATTACTTCATTCCAACATATTTTGGTACTATGTTACCATACTCATGGATACTGCAAACGAAATTAAAGAAGCATGAGGATAAATTAAGATTTAGATTTATAAAAGAAATCTTGTGAATAACCGTTAAACAGATATGAATACGTAAAGAGAAAATTATTAAACAAACACACGATGTGTTATTACGACGGCAAGATGTTAACTAAAGTATGGTCAGAGAGAAAAAAAAAATTGTGTAAAAACAAAAGACTTGTGATAAGCGAGCGATGAAAGGTAAAGTTTTCAAGATCACTCTGTAAAAATGTTAGGTTGCGAAACTACTATTGAAACCAGTTGAGTGTTGAATAATCTATGGAATCAAGAATAGATAAAATTATGGAAATGAATGTGAAAAGGAAGAATAAGGACCTAATCTTCTCAATTACTGTTCAAACTGGTCATTTTCTACAATAGAAGGTAGAGCAGGATAAATGAGTTTATAGGATTATAATGTTTTTGGGTAAATGTTTTAATGTGTTGACAAGAATTTTATTTGAAAATTGTAATTGTTCATTGAGAATTGATTTATTATGAAATAAAGCTGCTTGAATGAAAAGGTTTTCAGCTCTGTTTAATTTCGTGCCTTTATAATATTAGTAAAGAGGTTTCATACATTGGTCTATTGGTTCGGGTTGATGGTCTGCAAATTTTGATTTTGTCCTATTATATTTAAAGTCAGAAATGTGCTCTTTATAACGAATCCTAAAACTATTGCTGATATTTCCTATGTATATACTATTGCATTCACAGGTGAATTTATAAATTCCATTTTTATTGTATTTATCATTTTCATTTAAATTACTGTAACTAATATTTTTCTTAATTGTATTGTTAGTGGAAAAAGTAATGTTGGGATTGTACCTTTTGACAATATTTGTGATACAATTAGTTTCAGGACCTGTGTAAGTAAATTTAATCCATTTTTCTTCTTGATTAGAGCTATTTTGGTTTTCATTAATAAGCATAGTAGAGAAATTATCGAATCTTAGTTTGTTTTTCTGTTTATTTAGGATTTTTTAAATAGTAAAATGAGAATAACCATTATTTGTGGCTATTAGTTTGATTGTATTTATCTCAATTTTATAATTGGATTGGCTTAATGGGATTTATAGTAAACGATGAATTAGGCTATTAAAGGTGGCAAATTTATGAGAAGTAGGGTGATTTGAATAATTGGAATTGATTGCATTAGTATGAGTGGGTTTCCTATATATGTTATAGATTAATTGGTTATGCAAATGTTTAGATGTGTTGAGGTCAAGGTAGTTGATATTGCCATTACTTTCATTCTCAACCGTGAAAGATAAATTAAGTTGTATATTGCTGATTAATATGGATACATCAGAAAGATTGGGATCATTGTCATATATAATTAGGACATCGTCTACATATCTGCAATAGAATTTGATATTGAGCATATTGTTTAAATTATTGAGAACAATGGAGTCATGTTTTTGTAAGAAAATTTCTGACATAAGGCATGATATAGGGGAACCCATTGCAAGTCCCTCATTTTGTGAATAAAATGTGTTATTAAATTGAAAAAAGTATTGGTCGGTGATTATTCGGACTAAATTGAAAATTTGATCAATGTAATCGTTGGTAAAGTCCAGAGTCTTTAATAATGTTGATGGTTTCTAATACTGGTAAATTAGTGTAAAGGTTAGAAATGTCTAATGACATACATTTTGAATTTTTACGGATAAAAATTGAGTTTAGCTTTCTAGTTAGATGGATTGAGTTTTCAATATTGAATGTATTGGGAAGTTTTAAGTTTTCAGATAATATTTTAGCTATCTTTTTAGCAAGTTTATAAGCTGATGCATTTTGATAATTGACTATATGTCTGATTGGGATATTCTGTTTGTGAATTTTAAGTAGTGACGTGAAGGTGGGGGCTTGATGGTTCATGTTGAAAAATCTGAAAGAACCCCTTTTTGTTTTATTATTAAAGGTGATTTCTTTATTATGCTTTAGAAGGTTTTATTTTTATATTTGTTGGCTGAGTCAGTTTTTAGTTCTTTTATGTTGTTATTCTGAATAAATTCAAGAGTTTTGGAGATGTAGTCATTTTTATCCATAAGGACAGTGGTGTTCCCTTTATCAGCTTTTACATTGATTGTATTGTTGGTTTTGAAATTTTGTTTTAGAATTGAAATATTTTTTGTTTGATTTGCTAAGTTATTTTGACTATTATGGTTGGAAATTATTTTATGTAATTAATTGGTGAACATATTTTTTATAAGATTTTTGTCATCTGAAGGTAGTTGGTTAATGGCATCCTCACTATCAATTATTAAGGATTGGATATTTTGTTTGATAGATGATTGTTTGAGATTAGATTTATAGCTTTTGTGGAGAATGTATTTATCTTTGTTGTCCAGTTTAAATTTTGATAAATTGAGAAATCTAAGATAACATTTGAAGCTAGAATTATCTTTGCTTTGGTTGCTGAGTTTGAGATAAAGTATTAAGTTTTTTGTTTAGTATTAGATATTTATTGGAAATGATGTCAAATTTATTATTTATAGTGTATAAAGTTTCATCTAAAATAATAGGGTGAAGTGATTTAGCTAGTTCAAGATGAGTTTGGTATTCTTGTTTATTTAATAATTGCAATTTCATGTGAAGAAAAGAGATTTCACATTTAACTCTATTGATCTGAATGTTGTTTTTTTAATAATTTAATGGTTCTTTGATAATTGATTTTAAAAGAACAATAATGCATATTTTGGAGTAATATGATTCTTAATACATTGCTGGTTAAACCATAGATTTTAAAGTGCCTTCTTCAATTTTAATTTTAGATTGAAAAGTTTGAAAGATATTTTTGCCTGGGGGGCATTACATAACATTTTAGAAAACATTCTAAAAATTGTTGAAAGTAATGAGTTGTTATAATTAAAAGTTAAGACTTAGATAGATTGCTCTAGAAATATATATATAAAGGAATTAAATTAATATATTAAACAGTTGCAAAGTTGGTAGATGTATTAAGTGAACTTACAAGTCAAAATGTATAATTATAATTTACTTTTGGTGAAAAAACATATCAGATATGAACATTTATATACAATTAATAACACATCATCAACTAACCCATACACGAGTTAACGGCAAGTCTAAAATATATGTTTACATTTTAAAAATATTGTTTTTTTTCTAAAATGTCACTAACAAAATGTTTTACAGATATGCTCAATAGCAGCATATTCGACCAGTGAGCTCAGTAGCAGCTTATTTGACAAGTTAGCCAGTAACTGCATGTTCGACAGGTAAATTTAGTAACAGCATGTTTGACAGGTTAGCTCAGAAGCAGTATGTTCGACTGGGGATCTCATTAACAGAATAGTATACTGGGAATTTCAGTATCAGCATATTAGACTGGTGAACTCAGAATCAGCATGTTTGACTGGTAAATTTAGTAACAGCATGTTAAATTGGTTAGCTTAGTAACAACCTGTTCGAACTATAAAGCTCATTAGAAGACGTTCGACTGGCAACTCAATAGCAGAATGTTTGACTAGTGAACTCAGTAGCAGCATGTTTGACTAGTGAACTCAGTAGGAGCATGTTTGACTAGTGAAATCAGTAGGAGCATGTTTGACTAGTGAGCTCAGTAGCAGCATGTTTGACTAGTGAACTCAGTAGGAGCATGTTTGACTAGTGAACTCAGTGGGAGCATGTTTGACTAGTGAACTCAGTAGGAGCATGTTTGACTAGTGAGTTCATTAGCGACATGTTTGACTAGTGAGTTCATTAGCAACATGTTTGACTAGTGAGTTCATTAGCAACATGTTTGACTAGTGAGTTCATTAGCAACATGTTTGATTGTCTGGTTAAGACATTACTCGGAAAGTTTGGATCTTGATCTAATCCCAGTCGGATGCACTAATTGAATAACCTCAACGGAATTGAAGATTAAATGAAAAGCTCCTTGTTAGATCATTACAAAGGGGAAGAATACC
Organism: Timema monikensis; assembly: GCA_902151445.1. Taxonomy (NCBI): domain Eukaryota; kingdom Metazoa; phylum Arthropoda; class Insecta; order Phasmatodea; family Timematidae; genus Timema; species Timema monikensis. Next base: position 81,688 of record CABFVZ010001911.1, on the reverse strand, counting down.
ATTTTATATGAAATGTTGGTTACGTTAAATTTAGTTATCAAGTAGTGGTACACCAGTTTTTTAACTTATTGTCCGTTCTAATACATTCTATTTTTTTTATATATAATTGCCGTTTTTGAGCTCGATATTTAGTAAAACACACTGCTGCACATTTACTCGATTGTACATTTGTGTTTTGTCCGTCCCTGATTAGCTTGATTTAAGATGAGCTAATTATTGCCCACCTCTTTCATATTTTGGAATTAAAATTAAATGTGTACACAATTATCCCTTTACCTGAACAAGACCACTAAATCATACCATATAAGTTTCCTTATCTACACAATCAAAAGTCTTTTGCCATCTTTGTCCATTAAACCCAGATTCGGATGGTATTAATATTTATTTAAAATATAAGGAAATAAACTGTATACAAGATGAGGCTTTGGCAACTTTCATGAATATGTCAACGAAATACAGTAAGAGAATAACGAATTAACCACATCGTTGCGATTGCTAATGATAATATGGAAAGATAAACAAGAACATATTTAGTTATTGAATTATAGAAGAGAATTGGTGTATTATTTTAAAATACAACCTCTCCACATAGGTCGTGTATATTTTATAGTTTTTTTTACGTATGTACAGTACATGTGCAATTATAATTTCATAGCTAATGTTAACTTTAATTTATATTAGTGCTGAACAACATCACTATAACATTTAAGTACTGAAAAGATACATAAAAATCCATGGATAGTAATTGTTTTTAATATAGCACCTCATTTAACCGCCCATTTCGGTTATACTCATATGTACTATATATATGGTAATGTGTTAAGGATGAGTAAATTTCAATCTAGATGAAGTGTACACATATTTGCATGAGAAGGAGAGGGAAAAGCACCTTAAGTACAACTGACTGAGATTCATACCCCTACCCTCTCGCTATCATTAGTCCAGTTTATTGTGAGAGTGACGCCTTATACCATTAAACTATAAAGTGGTTTCTAATAAAACTAAACATACATACTTACATACCTGATAAAGCCATTCCCTTACGGTGTAGGCAAGATACTATGCATATAGCTCAAAAAACAAGTCCATACTTAATTCATCTTTGCTAACTTTCTCCACACTTCCCTATCCCTGAATAATCTCTTCACTTCAACAATATCCACACACTGAGTCATATATTCCCTTTTATCCTTAAAACTCTTAATGTTTATCTTTTTCACCGATTCTTCTATAACATTTAGTCACGTCTTACATGACCAATCACTCCCTTTTGATCCACACACTCTACCTTCATATATTTGCTTTGTCACTCAATCCACACTCATCCTCTCAACATGATCAAACCAACATAAGACACTTCTTTCATAACTAAACTAAACAAGTAATTTAAAATAAAGAATGTAAATGATGTGATACGTATATAATAAAATATTAAATTGGTATTTAAAATGACATTATTCAATTAAAAAACCTAACAAATGAAAACGCATTAGCTAACAATGTATAGATAAGATAATGTAATAAGACAGCCCTATACTATAGTAAAGTTGGGACGTCTTTGAAAACCCTTTTTATATAATTCCTTCGGGAGCCCTTCCTCTCACGTTTCTATCTTTCTTTTGGACAGCTTCAATCTATCTTAGATGACGCATGATGTAATATATTTTCAACCTCTCTGCGTTTACTTGCCTACACTGGATATCACCGCTGAGGTGACTGCATGCTACTATTGAGAAACAACATTGTCACTCTCTAGTTTATGTGTGGTCAATCTCCCCTCAAATATAAGACAAATCTCGTAATGGTTAATCGAGGTTGCTTCTTGCCCAGCACACCACCTTCCAAGAGCGAGGAGATTTGGCAAAAATCAACTGAGAAAGAGCGTAGATAAAGCTTTCCTCTAAAAGACCTGCAGTTCCCTCAGCAATGATATTGGGTGTAGTGTATGTGCCTTCATAAGACACGCCGCCGCTAACTACTGCGAGGCACTCTCACATACTGCACCCTTAAAACAATCTACAGCTTTACAATTGTTCAAACTTACACGCTGTTGATAAATCTACTTGGTGGTCCTTCACTGAATACCTAAATTAATTAATGATTGATCGACAAACTAATATACTTCTTCACTAAATAAATACCGGTAATTTGGCACTCGAATAGTCTGATAGAAACGACCAACCAGTAATCTCTTCAATTTCGAAAATTATAGTCTACACACAAACCCACCATTATTATATTTTAATAAATAAAATTGTAAAATTAATTATAATTGTTTATTATTATTATTATTATTATTATTATTATTATTATTATTATTATTATTATTATTATTGAAGTTATGAAATTGCCATATAGTGAGGATGGAAAAGAAGAAAATACCAAACAGAATGATGGAGATGAAGTATTTAAGAAAAATACATTACAAGTGAGACTAAGAAATAGATGGGAGGAGAATATAACAGAAAGTATGCAAGTGAGAGGAGAAGAATGGAAGTGATTAAAGGATAAAGAGTTATTGAAAGATAATAGTAGGATGAAGGTAATTTACTAAACTGATCTGGCCACATGCTGGAAACAGTGTTGATGATGATGATGATGATGATGATGATTTTGGAAGGCTCTCATTCCATATTCTTAAGAAATAATGTTCAAACATTGTTTTATCAATATAAATTTTCATGATACTTGTAATGGAAGAGCTAATTAACACGATTAATGTTTCAACATAGACAAGTAAACACAAAGCACATTATCTTCTATGTGTCATTGCCTCTAGTCCCATTAGTCTCTACTTCGACCCCTTCAAATCTGAAGTAGTTTCCAGGAATTTAACTATTTTTTTATGCACTTAGTCCTGCTAATCTGGTCTGTTCTAAAGTACTAATGGCTCTTTGAACACTGTAGATTTGTGAAGTACAGAGATCGGTTGGATTTTAATTTGTGTCTCCTCCGTTTATTAGAGTAGCCACTGACGCGATACTTTTATTCCAACAGCCAGTTAGTGGAATCTTTAATAGTTTACTCTTTTAAATACACGTAAAAGCAGGTACACTTAGTTAAAACCCACTTCAGTGGTTGCATGGCCAACGCGCTACTCTCACAATAATAATATTAGCACCGCGTCTTATTACCCGTTCGGGTTATACGCTTTAAGTACTAATTACGTTAATGGATTAGGAATTGGAAAGGTTTAATTAGAGGAAATGAACCCACATTTTCGTGGAGGGAGAGTGGAAAACCATTTTAGGAAAAACCACCCCCAGTTCACCCGACCGAGATTCGAACCTCGATCTCCCCCCGTCCTCAGCAGTCGAGCTCAACACGACAAGCGCGTTAGTCAACTACGCCACCGAGGCGGGTCTCTCACAATAGACAAGACCACTGATTACGGGGGGATCATGGTTCCTTATCTTGGTCGGGTGTACTGACGGTGGTTTTTACAAACTGGTTTACCACTCTACATCCACGCAAATGCAGTACACCTCCTATAAATATAACCTACCTAATCCCTAAAAGCATTATCATATTTCTCGAAATCGAACGGGTAGTAAGACCTACCCCATTATCCTAGTTTGAACTAATAAAGCCCGGGTACTAGGAAGGAAAACGTCATGAAAAAAAATATGTGAGGCTCAAACGGAGCAAATATTTCTTAAACTTGTGATTAGTGCCTGTTTGCTAGCGGACTGTGTACTTAGGCGGAATCCTACCTCTGTTATAAGGTCTTGTTTGCCGCCATCTAGCTACGGAAGAATGGTAAACTTGAATGAATATACAATGAGGGGACTGGACTCTGTGTTGAGACAATTTGCATACTGCATACCATTATATTCCACGACTAGGTGTGGTCACAAACACAACCATATTGATCACAATTCAACAGACTTCCTCAGCTCCTAATTTAGATATATATGCCTAAATAATATCACCGCGTTTCAATACCCATTTGGGTTATGCAACAACTAGTTCCTTAAAAGTGCTAGGGATGCGAAAGGTTGAATGTACCCTTATTTACGCGGAGAGAGAAAGAATGTGTAAAACCATTTAGTAAAAATTTACCTCGTTAAACCCAATATTCCCATCACCAGTAGTCCAGAATAGTGTTTTAATGAAATTAGTGGGAATTTTAGTAATATACCAATAAATTTAAATTATGTGTGTGGAAAATATAGTTTTTTTTTAAGCACCGCGTCTTACTACCCATTCGGGCTATACGCTTTAAGTACTAATTACGCTAATGGATTAGGAATTTGGAAGGTTGAATTAGAGGAAGTGAATCCACATTTGCATGGAAGGATGAGTGGAAAACCATTTAGGAAAAACTACCCCCAGTTCACCCGACCGAGATTCGAACCTCGATCTCCCCGTCCTCGGCAGTCGAGCTCAGCACAAGCGCGTTAGCCAACTACGCCACTGAGGCGGGTAAAATATAGTTAAAGGTAACTTAGTTCATTTTTTCAACCTTTATAGCTTTGGATTGTAGACCAACCTTCTTACATTTTTGAGGATTACAAAAAAAAACATATCTTGTATAGTATATTCCAAACACTTAACGACGTTGCCTACTTTACTATTTTGAGAAGCGGACTGCATCTAAACTTGACGCAACAAAGTACTCTTGAGTTATTTCACACTTAGACGCCAATTTACGAAATAAAAAAGAGGGAATAAACTGCCCAGTTTGTCCTGAGAGGCCCCATGTCTGTCCACTGATAATACTTTCCCTCTTCTTTTGACGAGTTTATATAATCACGATACTATTTGCACCTATACAACATTGACTTACTTTATAAAATTACCCTTTTCTTCTTTTCTATTCTAGATACACAAATGCTTCCTTATTTTTTAAATCTACATCCTGGCAGGAAGCATTCTACTGGACATTTTCGTCACCAAGGCCATGAATATTCTAAGTTGTGATGATTTATAAAAAAAAAATGTTCGAAAAAAAAACTACTTCAATAAAAAATAAATATTTTGTTACATTGTAAAATTATTTTTAGAATAATTTATGAATTTATGGTTTTTGTTTCAATGTTATCTTTAAAGTTCACCGAATAAAACATAAACTATTTTCCATGGAAAATTCTATTTTGACATAACAAGCCGTTTTAATAGCAACATGGTCAAATGCAACAGACTGGTCGTCTATTAATGGGTTTATCAGAGCTAGAATCCTTATTGGGTGTATTGAGGGTTTTTTTCCTAAATGGTTTTCTACTCTCTCTCTCTCGACGCAAATATGGGTACACTTTATCTAAATTCTACCTTCCCCATCCTACCAACACATTAGTGTAGTTAGTACATATGTGTATAGCACGAGCAAGTAGTAAGACGTGCTACTAAATATAATTATTTTATCTCACACATTATATTGTCTTATTGGTAGTAGCAGTTATTAATATAATAAATGCTTTCACGCGATGGTGTGCGTTGTGTTCAATGTATGGGATAGATTTTGGTTTGGTTTCGACTGTCTATACAATGTTAGTAATGAATTGTTTTCCAATTTATTTTAATTTTATGTTCATTAATTAAATCTATTTATACTGGCAGAGTATATGTCATTGGTATCATTCAGCTGTTGTTTTTTAAGTATATTTTCATAGCTCATGCTTTGTTTTAGGAAATCTGTGTGAGCTATTATTATTATTATTATTATTATTAGCACCGCGTCTTACTACCCATTTGGGTTATACGCACTTACGCTAATGTGTAATGGTAGGGTGATTGTGAGATGAAATGAAGGACCTACAGTTTAACGTGGAATCCGAACCACGGTGGAGGCCTGGCATTCCCCACATTCACAAGATGTCCTGTCAGAGGTGAAGGAAAGGTTTGGTAATCAAATAAATCTGTGCCGGGACCGAGGATTGAACCCCGGCCGCCAGCACAGAAGTCTGACACCTTACCCCTAGACCACCAGGTCACCGTGTGAGCTATCATAATGCAAACTTGTATCTGAGATTACACAGGCTAAATGGTAGATTCATTAGGTCAGGTTTGACGGTGATGGGTAGATAAAGGTTCGAATCCCATCTGAGTTTACAGAGGATGTTTATTATTTCAATAATGATTTCCCCCTCTGGGGAATAGTTCCTCTCAATACTACCATCCTCATCCATACCTCATTAGCTTGTATAAATTTGGATGGACCGGAAGTATAATATAAGATACTATACGTAGGCTACATATTATATTCTCCTCTCTTAACTGTATTTTTTTCTCTCAAAGCTTTTACCATTTCTTTATGCTTTTACTTAGTTCTGTACAATTGGACATATTTGTCGTCTCTTAGATGTATATGTTTTATAAAGCTTTTTATTATTATTTTTGTGTAACGTTCTTTTAACTGAGCACTGCAGATCAACTAAGATGGCTGACTGACACGGTAACATGGAAATCAGAAGCCCAATAAAAGGCTCGACGAAGGTCTAGGGGGAGGAAGAGAGCTTAGGGAAAAACAAACACATAAGAAGGGGTCAAAGTTTACCTCATTTTTTAATACCACCGGGATAAAAAAGAATCAAAGTTTCTTTATATCATAAAGTTTTTTTTTTGTTCACTAACAAGCTGGAAAAACGAATTTATTTATTTCTCGACATTAAAGTATATTCTATGTTCGTGCTACCATTACTAAATAAGAAGCTTCGATAATTGAAGAATAAACTAAGTCGAAATAAAAATAACGTGAAAAACAAATGAATAGTTTTATACAATGTACACAATAGGCAAAAATATATTTAGTAAGCTTTACAACTCAAATTAGTGAGCTCGTGAAACTTTCTTTAAAAAAAATCACGCTGATGTTCATTTATTAATGTAGCACAAATTGTATTTTGAAATTCACATTAAACGGCAATGGCTGCAATGCAACTAGGCTATTCTCGTAACAAATTGATTTAATGTATCTTTCACCAATCAATGGGCTTTGTTACGACTATCTTGTACACGTTATATAAAATTCACACGAATTAAACATAGCTTCCAATTCGATGTTTAAATAAAACACTATTTACTATCATACTCTACGCAAACAAGCATGACTTCCACTCTGGTTTTAGTAGCACTTTGTTCTTCTTGAAACTCATTAAACAAAAATACGGCTGTCATTTCGTAAAATTGTTGATAAAACGCTGTTTCTTAGGGAATTTGAAACTAATTTGCTTGACTTACTATTACATAAACTTTCGTAAAACACTAATTTATTTTTAAAAAATCAACTCACACGAGCACAGCTACTATTATAACTTTATTAAAACTAAACATAAACACCACTGTTGTCCCTTCGTTTTGCAGGTTACAACATTTATATTTATAATATAATTCAAACAGTCTATCATAGCTGCAATTCAGTTATATATATAGCACACTATTTATTATGAATATAAGAAAACAATAATAGCTGTAGCTCTGGTATTCCTGCAACAAACTGTTTATTTTGAATATAAGAACAAATTATCATATCTGTGGTTCTGTTATTCCTGCAACACACTAATTATTTTGAATGTAAATGATCATAACTGTATTTCTGTTATTCTTACATCACATTGTTTATTTTAATGTTCGATCAGACGATCACTGCTGCAGTTTGGTTATACCTGTAACACCGTGCTTATTTTGAAAAAACAAAACCTCTGATCTATGAGTCCGCAAGTTAGCTATACCGACCGAACGGCCACCACCGTTAGTGGTGATTGTGCCAACATTTGTGGATAGAGGGTGTCATGTTGTCAGAACAACCAACCCTCAGGTTGTGTGTCTCAGTTTTCTATACAGTAAATGCTACTACTTTATTAAAGTAGCTACTCGATTGTCCTTACTAGGCTGAATTTTACACCGCTACTGATTTAAAGTTAAAATTTTGTAAGCACCTGGGATCGAACCTGGTACCTCTGGATATGTATCCAGGAACTAAAATCACCAGACCACAGAGGCGGATTATTTATTTAGAATGTTTGATTAAATGATCAAAGCCTCAGTTTTGTTATTTCTCTGATAGAATGCTTCTTTTTCATATTCTATTAACGACCACTGTTGAAGTTCAGCTATTTATGATAAACACTGTTTCTTTTGAATGTTTGATTAAATGATAATTTATTCATTTAATTTTTTCATGTCAAACAAAGTTTAGTATTAATATTCGATTAATGGCTGCAGTTTTGATATTTTTTTAAACACGATTTTTTTTAATGTTCGATTAACCGAGCACGGGTGTAGTTTGGGTATTATTTTATCCAAATGTATCTTATTTATTTCTCACCAAATGAGAAAGGCTGTCACCTTGAAATCATTGTAAAAGAATTTTGGTTTTATGAAATATGCAATAATTGTGAAATCTTAACACTAGAGTATTTATTTCTAGTATGCAGGATTGTAGAAAACGCACCACAAATGATCAAGGCAGGTTGTAATTTTGTATCAGACTTTTTTACGTACTGAGCTTTAATATTTTAAATACACCTAAATTGCAAATGTTTTGTAACACACTCTTTTTTTTCAGAACTTTTCTCTCAAGCATATGGCTGCAATAATCTTAATTACTTTTCAGACCCGTTTTATAAGGAAGTTTATGATACACTTGTATTAGATTAGAACATAAAAAGTTTGATATTGATGGTATGTAAGGCATAGTAATCCTATCATCTGAGGAAAAAACATTAAAAAACATATTATATTGTAGTTCATATTTGTCTACAGAGTTTGAATTGTCTATTAAATAATAAACATAAACTTTAATAAGTCAACAAAATGTACAAGATTGGTGAGTAAATAATGATTCCATGCATATTTATATTCAAACTAATTTAAACCCCACTCGTACCACTACTATAGAAAATAACACTTTTTTTAATGGTGCCATGGGGCTATTTATGCAAGAAAAGCTCTGAAATAAGAATATTATATCAAATTTGTACACACGTAAAAAGGAAAAATAATACGAAGAAAATACGAGAGATAGAACATGTTACTTTCTTAAGACTCACATTCAAAAGATTTTTTAAATCTAAAACATTCTTTTTTTTACATAAAATATCGATCATATATATACCTATTCTAATACAATAATTTTGTACCACACCATGTTGTACTAAATGAAGCCTTCTTAAGTATGAAAGACACACAGCTCATTTCTTTCTTTTTTTGTCCCTTCTTTTCCTTACATTAGTGAATTTAATATAAATATTGTCTAACTGAACCTGAGATCTCATTAGCTTCTCTGTCACACTCTATGTTTTGTGATACACTTTGTCTAACTGAACCTGAGATCTCATTAGCTTCTCTGTCACACGGCTATGTTTTGTGAAACACTTTGTCTAACTGAACCAGAGATCTTACTAGCCTCTCTGTCACACGGCTATGTTTTGTGAAACACTTTGTCTAACTGAACCCGAGATCTCATTAGCTTCTCTGTCACACTCTATGTTTTGTGATGCACTTTGTCTAACTGTAACCTGAGATCTCATTAGCTTCTCTGTCACACGGCTATGTTTTGTGATACACTTTGTCTAATTGAACCTGAGATTTAATTAGTACGTCAGTCACATGGCTACGTTTTGTGATACACTTTGTCTAACTGAACTCGAGATCTCATTAGCTTCTCTGTCACACGGATATGTTTTGTGATACACCTTGTCTAACTGAACCTGAGATCTTACTAGCCTCTCTGTCACACGGCTATGTTTTGTGATACACTTTGTCTTTGTCACACTGCTATGTTTTGTGATACACCTTGTCTAACTGAACCCGAGATCTCATTAGCTTCTCTGTCACACGGCTATGTTTTGTGATGCACTTTGTCTAACTGAACCCGAGATCTCATTAGCTTCTCTGTCACACGGCTATGTTTTGTGATATACTTTGTCTAACTGAACCCGAGATCTCATTACTATCTCTGTCACACGGCTATGTTTAGTGATACACCTTGTCTAACTGAACCTGAGATCTCATTAGCCTCTCTGTCACACTGCTATGTTTTGTTGATACACCTTGTCTAACTGAACCTGAGATCTTACTAGCCTCTCTGTCACACGGCTATGTTTTGTGATACACTTTGTCTAACTGAACCTGAGATCTCATTAGCTTATGTGTCACACGCCTATGTTTTGTGATGCACTTTGTCTAACTGAACTTGATATATCATTAGCTTCTCTGTCACACAGCTATATTTTGTGATACACTTTGTCTAATTGAACCTGAGATTTAATTAGTACGTTCGGTCACATGGCTACGTTTTGTGATACACTTTGTCTAACTGAACCCGAGATCTCATTAGCTTCTCTGTCACACGGCTATGTTTTGTGATACACTTTGTCTAACTGAACCCGAGATCTCATTAGCTTCTCTGTCACACAGCTTTGTTTTGTGATACACTTTGTCTAACTGAACCTGAGATCTCATTAGCTTCTCTGTCACACAGCTATGTTTTGTGATACACTTTGTCTAACTGAACCCGAGATCTCATTAGCTTCTCTGTCACGCGGCTATGTTTTGTGATACACCTTGTCTAACTGAACCCGAGATCTCATTAGCTTCTCTGTCACACAGCTTTGTTTTGTGATACACTTTTTCTAACTGAACCCGAGATCTCATTAGCTTCTCTGTCACACAGCTTTGTTTTGGGATACACTTTGTCTAACTGAACCTGAGATCTCATTAGCCTCTCTGTCACACTGCTATGTTTTGTGATGCACTTTGTCTAACTGAACCTGAGATCTTACTAGCCTCTCTGTCACACTGATATGTTTTGTGATGCATTTTGTCTAACTGAACCTGAGATCTCATTAGCTTCTCTGTCACACAGCTTTGTTTTGTGATACACTTTGTCTAACTGAACCTGACATCTCATTAGCTTCTCTGTCACACGGCTATGTCTTGTGATACACTTTGCTGAACCCGAGTATCTCATTAGCTTCTCTGTCACACAGCTTTGTTTTGTGATACACTTTGTCTAACTGAACCTGAGATCTCATTAGCCTCTCTGTCACACTGCTATGTCTTGTGATACACTTTGTCTAACTGAACCCGAAATCTCATTAGCTTCTCTGTCACACAGCTTTGTTTTGTGATACACTTTGTCTAACTGAACCTTAGATCTCATTAGCCTTTCTGTCACACTGCTATGTTTTGTGATGCACTTTGTCTAACTGAACCTGAGATCTCATTAGCTTCTTTGTCACACAGCTTTGTTTTGTGATACACTTTGTCTAACTGAACCTGAGATCTCATTAGCTTCTCTGTCACACAGCTTTGTTTTGTGATACACTTTGTCTAACTGAACCTGAGATCTCATTAGCCTCTCTGTCACACGGCTATGTTTTGTGATACACCTTGTCTAACTGAACCTGATATATCATTAGCTTCTCTGTCACACGGCTATGATTTGTGAAACCCTTTGTATTAATTGAACCTGAGATTTAATTAGTACGTCTATCAAATGGCTACGTTTTTGAAGGACATTTTTTCTTAAAATAAATGGCTTTATTGAATAAGTGGGTCTCTTGAGTAGGTACAAAATTATATGTTTAACATATGTTCTGTAACTATAGGTGGAACTTTTAAAGAGCATACCATTATTTTTTGTGAAACAATCGAGTCTTTTTTATTGAGATTTCCACACATTTATACTTTTACAATACACCTGTTTTTATCTTACTTAATTATCTTAATTAACTCTACCCTATTATTATTTTTTACAAACCCATTGTTTCGTAAATAATGTGACACCGTTGATTATGTGTGGTTCATGGTTACACTGTTTAACACAACACTCACCACTGAACGAACTTATTTTGAAACAATTGGCATACGATTTTTTAATAACAATGTTTACAAAACTGGGTTCTTTTAAGTACATGGCAATATTTTTAACGCATTTCATATTTATCAAGGTAATTCACTTTTTAAAAATTGACCCATTAATATATTTTAACCAAATAACTTTTTTTTACTTATCATGTTTCTATTTATAATAGATAACAAAATAATGTTTTTATAGCTGGGTATCCCTTAATGAATGTTGATAGTTTGAATAAGGTTGTTGAATCTTTATGTTTTTAGTATACTGTGTCTAATTTGTGGCATTCGCTTTTTCGCCTAACATACGATCATAATTTTATAAAACAAGGTTTTCGCTGAGTGAGTCTTATCTTGAGTAAGGCTCCAGTGTTTCTTATTTAACGTGACTTTCTTTGATTATTATTTCAGCATTGTTAATTTTGAATTATATCAATTACTAGCTTTTACCCTTCACGGATTCACCCGCAATAATTGATAAAATCTTTTAATTTTTAACTAAACTGTTTTGGTCATAAATCAAATTTTATTTTTTTCAAATATCTATGTGTTTTTCTCAGTTCTAGCTGTAAATAATTTTGCCGTATTTTAATTTTCACTTTTAAATATTTCGTAATAAAAGAAATATATATTATTGAAATTATTAATTATATATATTTTTTAAATTTTTAACTTCATAATTAGTAAGATAAATAAATAAGTTGAATAAAATAAATTCGAACTACATGGCTAAAATCACATCATATTTATTATTTATTAGTATGAAGCTACGACACACTAATTACTATTTACTTTAATTACAAAATATCAAATCACAAATTCTTAAATAACATAGTTTCAATCACATTATATAATCATATATTTTTTATTATTATTTAAAATCAAAGGTTGGGAATAGTCCTATATGTTATTTCAGGACATACTTTATCAACGTACAAAGTTTTATTTCGAATCCGTTCAGCAGTTTTGGCGTGATTGAGCAACAAACATCCAAACACACAAACTTTCGCATTTATAATATTAGTAAGATTATTGAATATGAGTACGGTCTATACAAAATAATTTTGTAAAAATAGATTTTATTACAAAAACTTGCGGTCTTGAATATGGATTATACACAATTTTATTTTTGCATTACAATGTTTCTTACTGAACGTTACTATTTTAATCATGCCACCACAAGGCAATATTTATGTAATATAATATTTATTATTAAAAAGTGATATTCTTGTAGGCTGACACAGGATTGTGTTTTTTTGTAAGCATTGTTTCGAACTAAACTTTGTTACCTCACTACTTTCACACGATACATCTGGTTATACACTGTCTGTTCCTTACAGACAATGGCTCTAATAAATGCTGTCACACAGTTTTTTTTATCTAACCATTCGTTGAGGGGCTATCTTTACGAAGGTTGACACACATCTATTTTATTAAAACATTATTTCTTACTGAACTTGCCTCCTAAAAGCGATCACCACATGATTAAAATATGGCTAAGCAATTTTTAAAAATAAATGGGGCTTATTTGAGCAGGCCGCCAAACTAGTGAGCCTATACTTTTTAAACACACTGCCACGTAAAAAGCGTTTCTTTCCTAAATGTCCTGAGTATGACCGCCTACTGATTCATTTTATTGATCATTTATATGAAAGAACTTATCTCTCTTGAGTATGACTGCCTACTGATTCATTTTATTGATCATTTATATGAAAAAACTTATCTCTCTTGAGTATGACTGCCTACTGATTCATTTTATTGATAATTTATATGAAAGAACTTATCTCTCTTGAGTATGACTGCCTACTGATTCATTTTATTGAAAATTTATATGAAAAAACTTATCTCTCTTGAGTATGGCTGCCTACTGATTCATTTTATTGAAAATTTATATGAAAAAACTTATCTCTCTTGAGTATGACTGCCTACTGATTCACTGTATTGATAATTTATATGAAAGAACTTATCTCTCTTGAGTATGACTGCCTACTGATTCATTTTATTGATCATTTATATTGAAAAAACTTATCTCTCTTGAGTATGACTGCCTACTGATTCATTTTATTGATAATTTATATGAAAGAACTTATCTCTCTTGAGTATGGCTGTCTACTGATTCACTGTATTGATAATTTATATGAAAGAACTTATTTATCTTGAGTATGACTGCCTACTGATTCATTTTATTGATCATTTATATGAAAGAACTTATCTCTCTTGAGTATGACTGCCTACTGATTCATTTTATTGATCATTTATATGAAAGAACTTATCTCTCTTGAGTATGGCTGCCTACTGATTCATTTTATTGATCATTTATATGAAAGAACTTATCTCTCTTGAGTATGGCTGCCCACTGATTCATTTTATTGATAATTTATATGAAAGAACTTATCTCTCTTGAGTATGGCTGCCTACTGATTCACTGTATTGATAATTTATATGAAAGAACTTATTTATCTTGAGTATGACTGCCTACTGATTCATTTTACTGATAATTTCTATAAAAGAATTTATCTCTCCTGAGTATTGTTGCTGCACTGCTATAATTTTTAAACACGCTGTTTCTCAGGGAAAGTGGTTTTCTTAAACGTGTATGCCACATGACAAAATTTATGCAACACGCTATAGCAAAAAGGGGCGCTCTATAGTTTAACGTCACAGGGTAGTTCAATTTTTCTCACGGAAAGTGGCTCTCTTCAGTTTAAATGCCACATGAAAATATTCATGTAACTCATTATTTTTTACAGAACGTGGCGGCACTTTTTGAATGACACAGAATATGTTTTTTTCCTCGCAGAGGGTTTTTGATAACGACTGCCATCTAGTTATTTTGTGTAAGAAATTGTATCTTACTGATCGTGGATCGATGTAAATAGTATGGCTGCTTCTCACCTGTTATTTTACCACATACTTTACAATTTAACGTGTTCATCTTGATTAAGGTTAACTAAGGTATGTTCTGAACAAGCTTATACTGATTAGGTCTACTCCACAATTTTTTTTAATACCAGCTATTACATATTCAATATTACTCTATCATGTACCGTTACTACACCTTTATTTTTTATAACATAACATTTTCTACTTAATCTAACTTTCTTTTACTTTTGTTAAACTTGGTTATTTACTAAATGTGTTTCTCTGGAGTAAAATGTATCCATATAACTCTTATATGTAACATTGTTATCTTCTAAAACATGGCTCTATTGAGTGTTTCTGACTCACAGCTAGCTGTATATTGTTATCTTCTTAAACATGGCTCTATTGAGTGTTTCTGACTCACAGCTATCTGTATATTGTTATCTTCTAAAACATGGCTCTATTGAGTGTTTCTGACTCACAGATATCTGTACATTGCTATATTTTTTCATCCGAAACTGGATTTCTTGTAAAATAAATCTACAAAACAGTTTTTTACAATTATTTCTCACTAAATATTAACATATTAATTAAGATTGATATGAGGTAATAGTTTTATAACACACGATTTAAAATAAACTGTTGTTCAAGGGAGAATGTCACATACATAATACTTTTGCTACATCCTGTTAATTACTAAATATGGCTCTCCGAATACGTTTTATCACAAGGTTTTTTGCAACATATGGGTTTTACTTATTATTGAAGGTATGTTTATATTTTGAATACTTAAAACAAGGTTTGTTTTTAGCATACTTTTATTACTGAATACTGAACTCAGCTCTAATAAATACGTCCACAACAAGGTCAACTTTTGGAACACATTGTTATTACTGAATAATAATAATCACTATTTTGACTACGTCTTCCGCAAGGCTATCGTTTGAAGTTTAAAATGTATTTCAGTTTAAGATTACAATTTTTTTTTTACAATTTACAATTTTAATATCAATAAAACAAAATAAATTGTTTAGTTAAAAATCTCCATCTAGAACTCTCCTCAAGATCAGATATTTCGATTATGAATTACATTACAATACAATTATATCTGTAGCATGTCGTTAAGGGTAAGTGTAACATATCTTTTTATCCCACGTGGTTTTTAATTGGTTAAAGAGCATGTCTTCCTGTAATACGTCTAAAAACTTATTCTTTTTATATCACATTATTATTGCCGTATACCGAACTTTGGTTCCATGGGCGTTGGGCGTGCCTGGGACCCCCTCCCCAATATTTGCCCTTTATTTGAAAGGTCTCCTTTTATAATTTACTTTAAATATTACAGTTATTTCACACATGCACTGTATGCTCTTGTAAACAGATTGGCATTGTTTAATTCATTACGACAACAACATGGCTACTTTCTGTACATAATTCAAGGTTCTGACTGGGAACTTTTTTATTTAGCACCACGTCTTACCACCCATTCGGGTTGTACGCTTAAGTACTAATTATGCTAATGGGTTAGAAAGTGGAAGGTTGAATTTAGATGGAGTGAACCCGAATTTGCGTGGAGGAGAGTGGAAAACTATTTAGGAAAATCACCCCCAGTTCACTCGACCAAGATTAGAACCTCGATTTACTCGTCCTCGGCAGCCGAGCTCTACACCAAATTATCGCGTTAGGTAACTACGCCACCAAGGCGGGTCTTACTGGGAAGTGAACTTTGGTTATTTTTAATACGTCAACCAAATGTAACTCACTATTCCATATTAATTCTGAACGTGCTTTAACATTAATTAAACCAAATTTAATAACTTTATCTCACACTGGTCTTACTGAATGACGCAAATATATTTCTTGAATACGTCTTCAAAAAAAATTTTTTTAGAATACCGTATTCACACTGAATATTGAAAGAGTTTTTTTTTAAATACGTGATCGTAAAATTACTTTTATGTAACACATTGTTATTAAATAATGCTGAACCTTCTCTCCAATAATTCTACCAAAATGTTGTATTTTTGCACATTGTTTTTGTAGGTAATTAACGACACTCTTTTCATTACGTCCATCAAAAGGTTGTATTTTTGCACATTTTTTTGCAGGTAATAAACGATGCTCTTTCCAATATGTGTAACAAAAAAATTTATTTTTGCACATTGTTTTAGCAGGTATCTAACGTTGCTCTTTTCAGTACGTCTAACAAAAGATTGTATATTTGCACATTGCTTTGTAATTAACTATGCTTTCTTCACTGCATCCAACACAGTTTGTTTTTTTGTAAAACATTGTTCTTACAGAATACTAAACATGACTACAATCAACAACGCCCCTCCAAGCTTATTTTAAATAACACATTATTCTAACTAAATACTGGAAGTGACTACTTTAAACACGTCTACCATAAGATTACCTTTATATAAAATATTGTTCTCAGTGTATACTGAAAGTGGCTTATTTGAATACGTCTACAAGTTTTAATTTTGTATTTACAATCTCCTTGGGGAATTAAAGAACATGCCTCTTTTCAATACGTTACCACAATTTTATTATTTTGTAACACATTATTCATACTTAAGCCAAAATTGGCTTTTTGTTTACGTCAATAATAGGGTTATTTTAATTGTAGTACACTTTTGTTAGTGATTAATGAAAGTGGTTTTATCAAATATATCTACCTCAAGACTCCATTTTTAAAGCACACAGTTCCTACTCAATACTGAATGTTGATAGCCAAAATACATGTCCACAATTTTATATTTTTGTAAAACATTTTTATTGATTAATATTCAGAAGGTGGCTCACTTGATTACTTTCGTGAAATGTTCTTATTTTATATCACACTGTTATTCCTGAATAATTCAATTAATTTCCTTGAATACGTTTACAAGAAGATTTTTATGTAGGGCAATATTCTTAAATATTTAAAGTATCTTACTCGAATACTTAAAATAAAGTGGTTATTTTACAAGCACACTGGTATTAATGAATAATGAGCATGCTTGGTTTGAATACGTCACCAAAATATTTTTTTAATGACAATGTTTCTACTTAAACACAAAGTGGCTCTTTAAATAAGTATTGTACATAACAAGGTATTTCTTTGTAGCCATAATTTTTATTGCATTTTAAATACGTAGGTCCAAACAGAAATACTTTTTTAGCACACTCTTTTCCACTGAATGTCTATATTTAAATTACGGATTCCACACGGTTATATTTATGAAAAAAACTGTATTAAATAATGAAAGTGATTCATTGATTGCTTATACCACGAGGTAAACTATTTTAGCACACTGTTGCCAATGAATCCTAAAGTAACTATCTTAAATACGTCTATACAACAAAGCAAATATTTGCACACAGTTATTAATTTATACTGTAAGTGGATATCTTAAATACGTTAACCAAAGGTAGAATGTTTGTATTACACTGTTTTTATTGGCTACTAAAGTTACTATATCAAAAGTCTAAAACAGGGCTATCTTTTTGTAACACACTTTTATTAATGAAAACTAAAGCTACGCTCTTAACTACGTATAGCAAAAGTTTTTCTAGAAACACTATACTTCTTAGTTACTGAACGTATCTAATAAATACGTCTGTCAAGAGCTAAACCTTTTTGTAGCACACTGTTCTCACTGAACACTGAATAGGGTTTTAATGACTACATATACAACAAGGTAATCTTTTTGTAGCACATTGCTCTCACTGAATACTGAATAGGGCTCTAATGACTACATATACCACAAGGTAATCTTTTTGTAGCACACTGTTCTCACTGAATATTGAATGTAGCTCTAATGACTATATAACACAAGGTAATCTTTTTGTAGCACACTGTTCTCACTGAATACTGAATGTAGCTCTAATGACTACATATATCACAAGGTAATCTTTTTGTAGTACACTGTTTTTACTGAATACTGAATGTAGCTCTAATGACTACATATATCACAAGGTAATCTTTTTGTAGCACATTGTTCTCACTGAATATTGAATGTAGCTCTAATGACTATATAACACAAGGTAATCGTTTTGTAGCACACTGTTCTCTCTGAATACTGAATGTAGCTCTAATGACTACATATATCACAAGGTAATCTTTTTGTGGTACACTGTTTTTACTGAATATCGAATGTAGCTCTAATGACTATATAACACAAGGTAATCTTTTTGTAGCACACTGTTCTCACTGAATAATGAAGCTAGCTCTAATGACTACATATATCACAAGGTAACCTTTTTGTAGCACATTGTTCTCACTGAATACTGAATGTAGCTCTAATGACTACATATATCACAAGGTAACCTTTTTGTAGAACATTGTTCTCACTGAATATTGAATGTAGCTCTAATGACTATATAACACAAGGTAATCTTTTTGTAGCCCACTGTTCTCACTGAATACTGAATGTAGCTCTAATGACTACATATATCACAAAGTAATCTTTATGTAGCACACTGTTTTCACTGAACACTGAATAGGATTTTAATGACTACGTATATCACAAGGTAATCTTTTTGTAGCACACTGTTCTCACTGAATACTGAATGTAGCTCTAATGACTATATAACACAAGGTAATCTTTTTGTAGCACACTGTTCTCACTGAATACTGAATGTAGCTCTAATGACTACATATATCACAAGGTAATCTTTTTGTGGTACACTGTTTTTACTGAATATTGAATTTAGCTCTAATGACTACATATATCACAAGGTAATCTTTTTGTAGTACACTGTTTTTACTGAATATTGAATGTAGCTCTAATGACTATATAACACAAGGTAATCTTTTTGTAGCACACTGTTCTCACTGAATACTGAATCTAGCTCTAATGACTACATATACCACAAGGTAATCTTTTTGTAGTACACTGTTTTCACTGAATACTGAATGTAGCTCTAATGACCACATATACCACGAGGTAATCTTTTTGTAGTACACTGTTTTCACTGAATACTGAATGTAGCTCTAATGACTAGATATATCACAAAGTAATCTTTTTGTAGCACACTGTTTTCACTGAACACTGAATGTAGCTCTAATGACTACATATATCACAAGGTAATCTTTCTGTAGCACACTGTTTTCACTGAGCACTGAATGTAGCTCTAATGACTACATATATCATAAATTAATCTTTATGTAGCACACTGTTTTCACTGAACACTGTATAGGGTTTTAATTACTACATATACCTCAAGGTAATCTTTTTGTAGCACATTGTTCTCACTGAATAGGTAGTTTTTATAGCACTATTCTGACCGAATACTGCAGGTGGCTATAAACACTACACATACTAAAGTTGAAATTTCTGTAAATATATCTTGCAATCTAACTTTAATAATATGCAAAAACTTTTTATATTTCATTTCCATTCTTCACAATGGTATATTCTAATACTTATTTTGTATTTATAATTAAATTTGTGTCTTAGGCCTTATTTTATTTTCTGTGTGAATTATTTTGTTGCTATTTGTATGTTAAATATATATCAAATATAAATATATACATATATATTCAGAGAGAACAACATTTATCATAACTAAGTATTTCTAGTTATGTTGTAGTTCCCTCTTCTCTGGAAAGAGAGGGAAGCCAATTTTTTCAACCTCCTTTTGTTCACTCAAATCTTTACATCAATCATCTAAAGATAATGTTCCATTCTTAGTAAACTGATTATTTTTTCATGGATTTCATTCAATTTCGTTTAGTTTTAAATAAGTAGCTTTAAATTTATTTTGAATATTAATTTTTAAAGAATCGTTACTTCTTTGTTTGTAAATATATTTTGTAATTAATCATATAACTTTGACATTTTAGTATTTAACACAATGTAAACGACAAAATTATCTGATGGTGGACTTTTAATATATAGCTCTTCATAAGATCTCTAACATGACTTTTCTTCTATGGGCAAAATTTTATTTTTTCTATTATATTAATCTTCTTTTAATGATGTACAAGTTGTTAGGCCTGTCTACGCCAGATTTACTACATTATTAAATAACCTAACCAAATCTACCCTTCAGTTGATAATCACATGTAATGTTGGGCTTTGTTTGTAAAAAAAATTATATTTCTGTCGTAGAAGAGTGTAAAGAGAAAGTGAACTAGATTAACTCTATTTTTATTAAATTAATTATATAATTTATATTAAAAGCCATGGTCAATAATAATTGGGCATTGCTGAGAACGTGCTTGGGCAGATATATGCCGACCATGTTTAAAGTTTGACCTTGCAGCTAATTAATAGTATGTAATTGAGAACACCAGTTTAACTGAGAAGTGCCCGTCTAAAAATAAAGGGGATGCCAGAGCTTACAGGTGCCAAATTGACTGTCGGGAGAAATATGAATGTGATTTTTTTTAGTAAGTAGACCATAAGGTTAAAGTTTTTTTTTAAACACTGTTCTTCCTAAATATTGAATTAATATCTCTGGAAGATGTCTGCTATAAAAGTTATATTTTTATAATTCACAGTTGTTGTTTTTCTGAATACAAACGTGGTTTTCTCTATTATTCTAACACAAGAAAATATTTTTTCAACACACTGTTATTAAAAAAATACTGAAAGTGACTGTCTGAAATACATCTACCAAAATGATATGTTTTCATATCACATTGATCTTATTGAAAACTGATATCAGCTTCCTTAAATATGTATACAAGTTTATACTTGTGTAACATATTGTTTTTACAAAATACTCAATGTAGCTCTTTTGTTGTTTACACAAGGTTATTCTTTAATTTTTTAAACACTGTTCTGACTTCATACTAATACTAGAGCTGCTTTCTTGAATAATTCTCTCACATGATTATAATTTTGTAACACTGTTCTTAAAGCATTATAAAATTGTCCGTTTTAGTACGTTCAGAGTAGGGCTGTATTTTGGTAACACGTAGTTCTAATTGATTACAGAACTTGGCTCTTTTAAATAGGTGGGTTTTTTACTCATTTTTTCTTTATGAATATTGTACGAGGATTTCTTGAACACGTCAATCCCACTGCTATTTTTTTAGCACACTCTTCTTTATGAATACTGAAAAATATCTCTAAAGTACGTATTCAAAACTTTATCACTTTTTAATACGTGAACAAAGAGTGACATTTTGTAAAAATGTATTTTTACTTAATGGTGAAAGCAGTTTTATTAAATACGTCAACACATGAGCTATATTTTTTTGGTACTTTTTTTTAGAATAAATACTACAAAGATACTTATAAATAGATCTGCCATTAAGTAATTTATTTTTGTGTAGTGCTGTTAATTAATACTGAACGTAACTATCTTGACTACGTAAATCCCAAGTTTAACTTTTTGTAACACAATGTTCTTACATAATAATCTCTTGAAAATATTTACCATAATAATACATTTTTACAACATTTTATTCTTAGTGAATGCAGAAGGTGTTGATCCAGATGTGTCTGGCATAAGTTTTTTAATTTTGCAGCACATGGTTCTTACTAGATACTGAACTCGACACTCTTGAATAGGTTAACAAGGTAAAATCCCTGCTATTATTTAAAACTGAACGTGGTTTTCTAAAATGGCTCTCTCGAGGCCATTATGAAGTAGCACACTATTTCTAATGGATACTGAAAGTAACTCTTAAATATATCTATAATAAAGCTAAATTTTTTGAACATGGCTTTCTTAAATAAGTTTATCACAAGTTTTTTTTAAACACAATTATAATGGAGTACTGAACGGTGATCACTTTTACCAAAATATTATCTGCTTGTCGCACACAGTTCTTATTGAATACTGAATCCGGTTTCTTGAATACATCTACCAAAAAGATTTTTGTTTTTGTAGCATACTGTTCTTACTGAATTTTTAGCGTTGCTATCTAGAATACATCTTCCTTAAGAACATTTTAACTTTACACACTTTTTTTTAAAATTGAATACTGAACGTGAGTCTCTTGAATATGGGTATTAATTTTTTATAAAAGACTATTACTCTTGATTACTAAACGTGGCTCTATTGAATACCTTTACTACAACTTTTTAATCACATTTATATCACTAAATGAGGCATCTGAAACTCTCCAATATAACTTATCTAACACAAGGATACCTTTTTGTATTACAGTATTATAGCCTAATACAGAACTTAACTCTCGTTATTATATTTATTAAACGAATATCTTTTGACGCACACTGTTTTAATGTCTATTGAAATAGGCATTTTTGAATTATTTTAACCTTTTTGTTTTGTAGCTTTACGTTCTTGCTGAAAGCTTAATGTGTTCTCTTTAATGTTTCTATATTATTATTATTATTATTATTATTAGCACCGCGTCTTACTACCCATTCGGGTTATACGCACTTACGCTAATGTGTAATGGTAGGGTGATTGTGAGATGAAATGAAGGACCTACAGTTTAACGTGGAATCCGAACCACGGTGGAGGCCTGGCATTATGTGTCTATAAAAAAAGTAATATTTTGTGATAAATAGTTTTTAATAAATACTGAACGTGGATTTCTTCAAAACGTCAATCAGAAGAGTGTCTGTTTATAATACAAACTTCTAACTGAATACTAACACTGCTCTCTTGATTACTTTTAACAAAATGTTAACTTTTAGTAGAAAACAGTCGTTGTAGAATTTTTTTTATTTATTCTATCAAATATAATGTTTTTTTAACACACTGTTATAGCTGAACACTTTAAGAGTCTCGCTTGAAGTCGTCCACCAAAAGGTAATTATTTTTAATACTAGATAATTTTACTGAATAGAAAAGTTTATCGCTTGAATTAGTCCACCGCAAAGTAATTAATTCTAACACAGGGTTATTTTACTGATTTATAAAGTTGTTTGCTTGAATTATTATACTGCACTGTAGTTTTATAGCACACTCAATTAATTTGAATACTCAACGTGGTTTTCTTGACTATATTTACCACAATTAAATATATTTATAGCATACTCTTCTTACTTAATACTGGTCTTGGCTCTTTATATCACATGTCCTATAGGACTAACTTTTTGTAATAAACCTCTCCTACTGAATAATGAACACGAACCTTTTGAATTCATCTAAAACCATCTTTTGGCAACAAACTGTTTTTTTAAGAATAATAAAGTATACTTATTTAATATAAAAACAAAAGATTAAATTAGATTAGAATTATGTTGTTAAATTTAAATGTATTGACTGCATCCAACTAAGGTTATCTTTCTGTTAAACATTTCTTACGGAATTATAAATCGCTTCTGAATATTACGACTACCATAAGATTATGTTTATATTACATATTCTTAATTAATACTTGTATTGTATCTCTTTAAATGATCACCACAAAGTAATATATTTTTGACAAACTGTTCTTATTGTAAACTGAACCAAACACTCTTGACACTCACGCTAACCTATATTTGATATAGTTTTAACATATTTTAATTACTTAGTTCTGAATGCATCTCTCTAACACAATTACTACAAATCATTTGTTTATCATAAGGTTCTGATTATATAGACTACTGAAAATGGCTATATTGAGTATGTCTACAACACTTTTATTTTTTTGTAGCATATATATCTTACAGAATACTGAATATTATTTTCTTTATCATTTCTACCACAATATGATTTTTTCACACTGTTTTCACTGTATACTTAACTTGGTTTTCCAAAAAACGCTAACTACAAGGTTGTCTTCTTATAAAACATTTCTCTAGCTATATTCTGATGTATAGCTCTTGATAATGTATATTAAACGTTATTTTTATAGCACATTGTTCTTACTGTATAATACAGTGGCTGTCTTACCACAATTATGTATTTTTATAGCACACTTTTCCTACTTAATAAACATCGACATTGAACATGTCTACCATAAAGCTTTCTTTCATCGTATCTGCCACAATATCCTATTTTATAGAAAAAAATTATCACTGAATACTGAACTTGTCACTCTTTAAAATGTCTACCACAAGGTTAGATTTTTAACACACAGTATTTCAACTTTACACTGAACCTGGTTATCTTTATATATTTTACCAGATATTTTAAGCACGGACCTATTAATGAATATAAAATATGAGTATCTTGAAATCGTTAATCACATGCTATCTTTGTTTTATCACACTTTCTTTTATTGAATAATAAGGTAACAATGTTGACTACATCTATCTTAGTACTGTTTATTTAACAGAATCTTATTTCCCAATGTGTCAAATCGACAGAGCAATGGTCACATCACGCACGCTCTTCCAACTCACATTACCTAGCCACCTAATGGACGAGATTGTTGTGGACTTACTAGCCAGTATACTACTCATTTGGGACACTTTATTGGATACCTACTCAATTTTTGATTCCTAAGAGTGAAGGAGGGACTAGGGTCGTACACATATTCTCGGCTTGGATGAAGTTCATCCGCTCACTGGGTTTTTTATCTACTGTCTACTATTTCAAAAAATCAGGAGGGAATATAAGATTATCAAGATTGACCTTAAGATCAGGTTTTAATAGATACCATCATCATGTGACAGTTAATGGGAATGTTCTACCAGGGAATAAAATACTACGTTACTTGCCTCCTTGTCTTGGATAATTGGCTTCATCAGTCCTACTGAGACTATTGGAAGTAGTTATTCGGGAGGTAGATCGTTTCCTCACCATCAACTTGTAAAAGTATGTGCTTAACCCGGCTCAGCGTCTGGAATTCTTGGATTTCAATGTCAATTCATTAAAAAGTTGCATCCATTTAAAACATTAGTGCGTACCTAGGTCAACTACTACTTACTGCAGTTCCTTTGAGCTCCCTTGGGTCATAGTTAGGGGGTGTAAATGGATAGATGACTACATCTCTCGGCAAAGTGTTCGCATCCAATGGCCAGGGTGTACGACTACTCACGTTTACCAAGGAAACGAAGTATATGTGACCTTACTACTCCTTCTCACAGACTGGGCATGCTTCTTCTAGATATTTTTAGCTGGAAATCCTCTGCTAGTGTGCTCTGACGCTTCACCACCTTCATTAACCTGCATTATTCCATCATCTGGGGATTGCTAGATCCAAATACTTACCAGACATTGATAAATTAATGAGGCAGAATTGGTAGCGTCTCTGATGGCCCTCCACTGGGTCAAAAAAATATTCAATTCTCACTATATATGGCTTGGCACGGCCAAAATAACGATTTTCTATGGGCTCTTCGAAGGAAGAGTTCTAGTATCGCTGAACCCACCCATTCGGAGGTCACACAATGCACATGGGATACCTTGTCTTTACTCCATTACCAGCGTATTGAGGTCTTCTAGCTGCCCTCAAAGTCAAACCCCGTGGATGTGGTATCACGAATGGAGATACTATATATCCTACGAGGTGAAGCTTCCACCGCTGAGCCCATCAACCCGTATCTCCCAGAAAACCTGTTTTAAAGAAAAACATAAAGCTATAACTATGTATTTAGTGATTAAAAATAAATTTTGTGTAGATTAGGCACTGAGTACCCGTTCGTTTCTAGGCTGTCCAGGAAACCTACCCTCCTGGTCTTCACCACTGCGAGGAGCAGAATAAAGCCGGGTAAAGAGGGTTATTGAGACAGCCGGAGCTCGGCAAGAGGACCAACACTCTTCTTATCACTGCGAGAGGCAGAATAAATCCGGGGAGTGAGGGTTATTGAGACTCATCCGGAGCTCGGCAAGGGACCAACACTCTTCTTACCACTGCGAGAAGCAGTATAAAGCCGGGTAAAGAGAGTTATTGAGACAGCCGGAGCTCGGCAAGAGGACCAACACTCTTCTTACCACTGCGAGAAGCAGAATAAAGCCGGGGAGTGAGGGTTATTGAGACTCAGCTGGAGCTCGGCAAGAGGACCAACACTCTTCTTACCACTGCGAGAAGCAGAATAAATCCGGGGAGTGAGGGTTATTGAGACTCAGCTGGAGCTCGGCAAGAGGACCAACACTCTTCTTACCACTGCGAGAAGCAGAATAAATCCGGGGAGTGAGGGTTATTGAGACTCAGCTGGAGCTCGGCAAGAGGACCAACACTCTTCTTATCACTGCGAGAAGCAGAATAAATCCGGGGAGTGAGGGTTATTGAGACTCAGCTGGAGCTCGGCAAGAGGACCAACACTCTTCTTAGTCATTAATAAGCGTGACTCTTTTAAATACATGAACAAGAAACTATATTTTATATCATAATATTCTAAATATATTGAGCGTCTGGGCTACATCACTCTTAGCCTAGTAGTGTACAGATTATCCAGTACTAATGTGCCGTTGTCCAGGGAATTAATCGTACATCTTTTCTGTGGAGGCTCTTTCCATGTCCCGATGATATTAGTTGATGGTGATAGTGAGTATAAGGGTGTGGAACCAATAAACACTAAACCTAGCATAAGCCTAATTAACTTTTGGGATAATTCCCCTTTCGGGAAGATACTAGTTATGCCAGCTGGGAATCTAACTTGGGGCCCCTAGGCTCTATCTAGATGCACTGGCCACTACACCACAGGGCCGGTTTGCATATTATTCGTATTGCAACTTAACGTGGCTTCAATGCATCCACCATAAATCTCATTTTTTGAAATATCCTCTTTTAAATAGATATTGAATATGAATGTCTTGCTTTTATCTAAAATAAAGCTGTTACTGAACACTGAAGTGGCTTTCATGATTGCGTCAAATATAAGGTTGACTTTTTTTTAACACATTGTTCCTACTGAATACTTATTGTAGATCTCTTGATTACATCTACAAATAAGTTACTTTTACTTTTACACTGTTCTTACTGAATACTACAATTGGTCATCTTAATTACATCTATGACATGATTATTTTGTCTAATAAGATATTTCTACTGATGATTGAACATGTCTATCTTAAATACATCTATAAAAATTCCTAGTTTTGTAACAAACATTTAAAATTGGATATTAAACGTAGCTCTCTCTCAAATAGCTCTACTTAAGCCTTTACTTTTTGTAAAACATTTTTTGGAATAAATACTTTAATCAGCTTTGTAGAATACCTATACAATAAGGCTATATATTGTAACCAACTCTTCTTAGTAAATATTCAATACGTCTACCAAAATGTTACCTTTTAGTGACACGCCATTCTTGTTTACTACTGTACGTGGTTTTGATAATTACATATACTGCTATATTATCCTTTTGTAACACACTTGCTCTTGGAGAATACTGTTTGTGGCCTTGTTCAATACGTCTACAACAATGTTACCTAATTGTAACACACTGCTCTTGGAGAATACTGTCTGTGGCCTTGTTCAATACGTCTACAACAATGTTACCTAATTGTAACACACTGCTCTAGGAGAGTACTGTTCGTGGCCTTGTTCAATACGTCTACAACAATGTTGCCTAATTGTAACAGATTACTGATTACTAGACTTACGTGTTTTTGTTAGATACGTCTACCATAATAATCTTATAATCCTATTGTAACACATTGTTCTTCGGTGGTCTCATGGTCTAAGACGTCACTCTTACAATAAATTATTGAAATGCTGGTGATGGGGAGATCAAGGTTCGATTCCCATTCAAGTGTACTGTGAGCGGTTTTCCTGAATGGTTTTCCACTCTCCATCCACACTAATTCATGTACACTTACACAACAGGTAAATTAAACCTTCCTCATTCCTAACACATTAACGTAATTACTACATATCTAATGATAGTGAGTCGGACTTAATAAAAAAATCTATCTGGCATTAGAAAAAATTGTTTGGATGCATTTGCATGTCAACCAATATAAACAACAAACGCTAACCTCCATTTGACGGACACGGTGATTTTCTCTGAGGCTATTGTAGCCTGGACCTGTTCTCACAGAGTAAGTGATGTGGTGGTGGCTGACCATGTGTTGAACAAGCCTTGATCCCGGGAATTGTATCAGCAGTGAGTCTGTCCGATGGCTGGAGGCGAGCTTCAATGTCCTACTGAAAGCTAAAACAGGAACACAACAGACCGGCTCTTACATAAGACATCATAGCAAACTAGTTTCATTTGGCAAAGGTCATTCACTTCACGATTATTTATTACGATCGATTCTCTTCCTTGTTTACATTTTTATTCTTGCCTTTATATTAATTGTAGCTGTGTTTCTGTGTTCAGATATATCGTGTGATGCATGTGGGCGTGGCATTCCTTCCCGGATATTCACATTTTACAACACACCTGATAAATGAGGTACACAGAGCTTAGAGTAGATTGACAACTATTTGAGTTGACTAGAATGAAAAAAAAAATTAGTAAAAGATTATTTCTCTACACCCAGCAGGGATTATAATCCCAACCTCCTTATCAACAACACAAGGCGAGTTTGATACCATTATGAGGTGACCTGGAGGTCTAGGGGTAAGGTGTCAGACTTCTGTGCTGGTGGCCGGGGTTCAATCCTCGGTCCCGGCACAGATTTATCTGATTGCCAAACCCTTCCTTCACCTCTGACAAGACATCTTGTGAATGTGGGGAATGCCTGGTCTCCACCGTGGTTCGGATTCCACGTTAAACTGTAGGTACTTCATTTCATCTCACAATCACCCTACCATTACACATTAGCGTAAGTGCGTATAACCCGAACGGGTAGTAAGACG